>MCJB01051795.1:0-34838 GCA_002018475.1 Nicotiana obtusifolia
TGGTTGCCCACGTGGTGTCCCTTTCAATCATGATAGTGTCCTTGTGTAGTGGGTGAAACCCACACACGTTTGGTAAAAGTCTTGCAGAGTCAGTGAAAGTACTGCAGGTTAGGTGAGGGGTCTGCACGCAAGGTTTGGTCAGGACAGTGTCATTGACTTTTGAAGGCAGGCCGGTGCAACGGGCATATCGGTCATCACGAGGTGGGGTTCGAAGTGAACCATCGATCATCATATCGGATCTGGCCTCAGCTCCGGTTCCGAGCTCGACATCGGATATCGGTCTGAGCGTCGGTCGAATGGTCCGACATCGATATTGGATGTCGGTTCGAATGTCGATCCTCCATTTCCCATCGGTATGGGATGTCGGCTCGAGCTCCGATCATGTGGTTCCGAACATGAACATGGGACGCCGATCTTGACTTCGAGATTCAACCTCGATCTATTCCTTCATAAGAAAGCTGATTTCGTCATACACACCTATATTACTAGTTAGTGTACTCAGAATTTACCTTTATCCTCCAATATAATAGTCAGTTGCTGCTCTTCTCTTGTTTTTCTCTATAGATGTCTCTTTTTCTTGTTTAGTTTTCTTTTTCTATGCAGATCAATCTATGATGCAATATTGAGAGGATTTGACGGGGAAAAAAATTTGAGAAGGAAACATAGCACGAACTTGTAAAAGTAAAAGCTACCGGAGAGGATGCCTCCTTTTTCTTGGTTACTTATAATTTTTGCTACTCTGGAATCCGGAATGAAGATTAATGTGTGCGCGCGTGTATATATATATATATATATATATATATATATATATATATAAACATAAAATTTAAGATAGTTTATCACAAATATTTCTTTTAGCAAAGGGAAAGGCTTGCTCAGTGTGCTGACTACGTCCTTCAGGCATCCCTACCAAAAGTTGCAGGACGAGGACAATTGCTTATTTTGTTGAGACATAAAAAGTGTGTAAATGCCAATTCTATAAAAAAAGAAAAGCTTTTCTCAAAATATTTGTCAATTCCTTTTGGCAAATATTACACAAAAATCTCAACCATGTCCAATAAGGAAAGTGGAGAATCTTGCCTGATCACTATCCTTTTTCTTCTTTGAAAATTAAAGACATTAGGACTTAAGTTAGATATATATAACTGATATTCTAACAATTTTTTAGATCGCTAGTGTAATTTTGTATGTCATAACATGTTATCATTTACCGTTTATTTCAAATTACTAATCAATAAATTAACTAAAATTATCTGCAGTTACATTACAATTATTGACTTGATCATATAGGTAACATTACAGCGTCAGTGTATTGAAATTACACTTTATATAATATTATGCAAATTTATAGTGGTGGAGCTTGCCTTTTCACATACAAAGCACGTCAAATAATAGCTGTAACCAAGTAATTCTTCAAAGTAATGGTGCCATGTGTATATAACAAAAAATTAAGACTGTTGATATTTGACTCCACTAATCCACTTAATTCTTACTATATTGGCCGCTTATTTTGTAATCTTATTGTGTCTATATGCTATAGCAACTAAACCAACTTCTTATTGCATAACATATTAATTTTAACTTACTAACATCTTACCAACTTGCTGAGTAAAATATAGTATAATGTAAAATATGTTTTATAAGTTGAACTAGATTTGGTTTCATAGGCCACACTGTATAGTAAAGGGGTTAAGTATGCTCTTTAAGGCCAGTTGCACGAAAACGAAATCTTTTCATATCCTCTGAAATCTGAATCAATAAGGATATTTAGGAAGATCAGAGATCTAAATAGATCCAAATTGAGAACACCGCTTGCTAATCCGTCAAATCTTGTAAAGCATTTCTCAAAATCACCATTTGTATAGGATAAGCTTTGAGGGTATAAGATCTTTTATATATGAAAGAAAAAATTGTGATCTTTCTGAAAAGTGTGAGTGTAAGCAAAACATTTTGTTAAGAGAATATATATGCTTATTAAATCCATGCATTAAAAGAGTGATTCACCATGATATGATGCAACATTTCATGAAATACAAAAAAAAAAGAAAAAAGGAAATATTGAAAAAGATAATTAGAGGTCAGTTTCTAATAATGATTAGCATGCATGCAAAGGCTTGTTTACAATGAACTCTCCTTCTTCTATTTCTGTTATCTTAATTTTTCTTATAAATACACCTTTTATTTATAGCTAGCATGTATTAGAATTAAAGTCACGTAGTAAATAGGGATGACAAACGGGGTTTAAGGCTATGCAGGGTAGTGCGGATTTAAAACTATGCGGGGCAATGCGGATTTAAAGCTATACGGGACGGGGCAGGTGCGGCACTGCTGCGGCTGCGAGGCGGTTTGAAATACTTTTCATAAAAATTTATGCGCGGCGGGCGGGTTGCGGGTCTATGCGGTTTACGTGGGTGTAAGGATTTTTCTTCTTCCCTGTGATCACCATATGACCCATTAAACTTGCTTCTCAACAACTTTGTTACAGAAGACCTCAAATGCCTCTTTCAGAGCCTATAGAAGTTCGAAATTTAGACATCAAAAAGCATATCCCAAATTATTCAAGGTAAAAAGCATAACTCCACAACAACAGCAGTTGGATATACCTTGTGACAGAGAGTTATTTGCAAAACAGTTGGTCACATATGCCATATACTTGTCATGCAGCTCAATAACCTTCCTAACAAAGACCTGAGGAAAGGGAGGGGTACACACGGTTGAACTATCTGAGATGGTCCATCTCTGTACTATTACATAAAAATTAAGTAAAATTTCAGAGAAAAACCAAAAAGAACTTTTAATTTTTTGGTTGATTAAATTGAAAATTGCTGCCAAAATATAAAAAGGAAATAAGTAAAAAAAAAAAAAGAATACACACTTATACGGCACGGGGCGGGGCAAGGCGGATGGACGCAGGTCTATGAGGGGGCGAGCGGACACAGGAAAAAAAAATACTATGTGAGGCGGGCGGATTTATGTGGGTTTGCCCGCAACGGCACCGCACCGCACCGGTAGCAAAGCTTGCTATCATCATCTTTCTTTTTAAAAGAATTGATACTTACAATACTCTTGTCCTTGTTATTTGTTAAGCTCATTTTCATTAAGAAGTTAGATTTGATAGATTTATTCTTTAAAGTTTTTAGTAATGAATTTGCTGTACTTTAAAAGTAAAGGTTAAGAAATCTACTAGTATTAATTGAAAAATTGTGATTTCTTAACATTCGTATAATCTTTATCCAGTGCACCATAAATCACTGGTTTAGCTTGTTCTTAAAGTAGAGTAAGTGACCAGTTCAATTCTCCAAAATTGCTAATCTTTCAACAAATAACAGAGGAATATACAATTAAAAAAGAAAAAGAAATAGCGCAGGTATGCAGGACCTTCAGGTAGAATGGATCACTTCCTTAGATAGTTAACTGAAATTTTAAATTTGGTAAATTTTTTTAAGAGATATAGATACATGGGAATTTACCTGAAAATAATCAATTGCGGCATTGCCTGGAAATTTAGGTGGGGTAACTTTTACTTGGGGATTTAACTGAAAAATAGTTAATTGCAGATTTACATAGGGATGTATTCTTGCAAATTTCGTTGGAGATTATTTACATAAGAACTTTGTTAGCTGCAAATTTAGAGGTTTTTTTTTTTTTGAGAAATTAGTTGGGGATCATTTTACCCAGGAATCTATCGGAGGTTCAATTAGCTGCAGAATTATATCACTACTAGAAATCAGCTAAAAAGCGATCAACAAAAGCGATTAAACTTGATCTCTTTTTGTTCAAAAGCGACCAAAAAGACCTAGTCACAATTCAGGTGGTCACAATACAATTGCGACCAAAGTTGATCGCAAATTTGCGACCAACTTTGGTCTCAACCTCAAAAGGACCAAACATTCCGGAAAAACATATAGAGACCAACTTTGGTCGCAAATTTGCGACCAACGTTGGTCTCTATATGTTTTTCCTAATTAATATAATCTGTGAAATTACGACCAACGTTGGTAGCAAAATAATTAATTTTTTTTTAATTTTAATTGAGCGACCAAGGTTGGTCGCAAAACCTGAAGAACAGAAAAATTTAATTTACAGGTTGCGACCAACGTTGGTCGCTATACTTGAAGAGTGTTAAAATCTAGGCAGTTTTGTGACCAACGTTGGTCGCAAATGTCCAAATTTATTTATTTTTTTCAGTGAAAAGCGACCAACTTGAGACCAACGTTGGTCGCTTTTCTTGGTTCATTTTTTGCAGAAATCGCCTGTTTTGGCAGCTACACCACCTGCCAGCTTACCAAAATCCTAAACAGGCATTTTAGGCCATAAACAACAACAACAACGACGACAACAACAATAATAAACAACAACAACAACGACAAAAACAACAACAACAGCATAAACAACAACAACAACAACAACAATAACAATAATAAACAACAACAACAACAACAACAACAACAACAATAACAGCAGCATTAAACAACAACAACAACAACATTAAAATTAACAAATTATAAAGATCAACAGAACTTATACATTAAGCTAACCAAATTAAGTTAAATGTTATTACAATTCAACGATTATTAATGTCTACATCATTAGTGTCATCGTCCGATAAAGTGTCATCACCAAGATGGTATAGATAATGGTGTTGTTGTGTAGGACCAGAGGGATGTGGATAATGGTGTTGTTGTGTAGGACCGGAGGGATGATAACGAGGAGGACGGGAGGAAGTAGCACCGGGAGGGCGAGCCTCTGGCGATGACTCACGAGACCGGGGAATCGGAAAAGCGCCAGAAGCCAAGAGAGATTTGAGCAGCTCTTGTATGGCAATATACTGAGCATCTCTAACCTTCTCTCTTTCCTTGGAGGCTTCTAGCTCGGCTGTGAGCTTTGCCACATTCTCCCGCATAGCGGAGAGGCTCTCCCCATCAAGTTGCTCCGCTTGCGCAGAAGTGCCTATTCCTTGCATTCCATACTTATAGCGGTAGAATTTCTTAGTGGGAAGCCCGTATACCTTCCCCTATTTTGGGCCGCCAGCAGCCTGCGTCCATAGTCTTTCGGCATCCTCGTCCGACGGTTGGATTGGGTCGCCCGATGAAGATGGTGGCTGGCTGCATATGAATTCTTCAACCTCAGCTGTGAAGCGACTCTATAAGAAAAAATACATTGAATTAGTATTTCAAAAGTTATATAAAAGTAAATCAAAGTACTTAATGAAAATTGAAAACTTACATGTAACAATAGCGCAATCCTTGGCTTTGCTTTTACGCCCGTTTCGACATCAGAATTTTCTTCTTCTTGACAATATGAGTCTCCTTGAATAACTCATCTTGCCTCATCGGACGGCCCAACTTTTTCTCCTGAAAAATCATAAATTTTAGTTAATAAACAGAGTAGACGTTGAAAATTAAAATTAAAATAAGCAATTACGTACCATTTTCCTCTTTATTGTACCGAGGCTGATCGCACCTCCAGTGTGCAGGGAGCCTCCCTTCTCGAAGAACGAGCTTTCTTTCCTTGCTCGCTCTTCTTTAAGAAATATGCGGTTAGCCATTGCCTTTGCAGATCATCCCATAGCTGATCAAGCAACCAGGAGGGCTTCTGGTTCGACTTTCTAGCTCTGGAAAAGCAATGTGACAACCGCTTGCAAGCTTGAGATGGAAGTTAGCAGCTACATCCGCACTATAGCGGTGTTCCCATACACACTTGCTCAGTATTTCAAAAGTTAAGTATTTAGATGGAAATATCATAAATATAAATATTTGTACTGCTTAAAAGAACATTTATAGCTTAAATTCATTGAAAATTTACTCCTTAAGCGACTATGGGAAATCACTCCAAGTCGCATAAGGGCATCATATAGCTTTCTAGTGGCTTGAGTGATTATCCTTGTAGTAACATTACTAGAGATGAACCTTTAATGTAATAAAAAAAAAGACACATTAATATCTTAGTAAAACCGTACAAAACAATAAACGTAAAAAAATAACAAATAACTCTTACCCGTCACTCTCAGGGACTATGATGATCCTGCCATACTGATCACGATGCACCTCCTCGTCATCATCACCATCACCGTCCGAACCATGTACATCAGAGGCATGTGTGGAAGGTGTAGGGGGGTCAGAGCTAGTGTCTCGCAGGCTAAGGCCTGTAATAGATGGAGTCCTAGATGAAGATGGCTGTGAGCCCTGCGACGAAGCTGTACAACATAGCTGAATGGGACCCAAGGGGACGTGTCACCCATTGCTGCGACCCGAGTGGCTACGACCCCAGTGGATATGACATGGATCGATGCGGTCCATGCAACGCAGATGGCTGAGATCCACGTGGATGTGCGGCAGCTGGACTGTATGTCGGACATACAATCCTAGGGCCCTGTGATGAAAGACCTGGTGTCTGCACGAAGGTGTAGGCCTGGTGATGCTGCGGCAGCTCAGAATAGCCCTGGGGTGGAGGAAAAGACGTAGGCATAGGCAACTCTGAAACGCAGGACAAGTTGGAGTATAATCTTCTACCCTCCTCTTTGGTTTCCTAGCCTTTTCTCGACCCCGAGAAATACTAGAATCATTGTTACCTCGACCCTTGCCTGTCATCTGCATAATATAATACATATTTAGACTGAAAGATATAAAGAAAATAGCTATAACGAGAGTTGTTAAAGAAACCAACTGTTTAAAGCTCATCGTCGTATAGTTCCTCGTCCGAAAATTCTTCTTCCTCGGTAGTTTGAGCTTCATCGGTTGATACTCCTTCCTCGTTTTCTGTAATTCTTACTTCAGAAATATCAACTTCTTCCAGTATGTGTTCACGATGTTCCAAATTATTTTCTAAAACTTCGTCCACTATTTGGTCAACAGTGGAGATATCGTTTTGATATGCAACATTTAACACATTCTCAACTTCCACCCTACCCACAGGCTTGGTTTTTATAACAACCCACCAACCAGACTTATTCCGCCGCAATGGATAAGGAGCATAACACACTTGCCTAACATTATGTGCAATTATGAAAGGATCATAGCGATCATACTCCCTCTTATGATTAACCTCAATTATATTGTACTGATTGTGGACTCTAGTACCTCTTGTTGGGTGTGGGTCAAACCACTTGCATCTAAAGAGTATCAGTTTCTTGTATGGCCAACCTGTATATTCTAGTTCAATTATTTCTTTGATCACACCATAATAGTCAATATCTCCATCTTGGTTGCCATCACCACCTTGAACCCACACCCCACTATTGTTGCTATTTTATTTTTTGAGCATTCCTCGGTATGGAACTTATATCCATTCACAACGTACTTAGACATTGTTCTGACCTCAACCCCAGGTCCCCAAGATATATCTTTCAAAAATTGGTTTACACCATTATTTGGATCATTTACCTACATATTGTTAAAAAAAAATTCATATGTTAGCATAACTTCCAAAAATTGTTTACTTAAACATTGTTTATATATATGGATACGCACGCATGCTCCGTAGTACAACTTAATTGCATATTAATTCCTTGTATTACAAAAGCGTTAATGGCTTACATTTATATTATTTAGACATGCAGCAAATACAAAAATGAGTTTAATTTTGGCAAAATATTGACATGAAAGCGACCAAATGTCCTCGCCAATATATATACTTTAACATTAGCGACCAACGTTGGTCGCAAATATATATACTTTAAAATTTGCGACCAATGTTGGTCGCAAATTGCAAATCTGATATATTTATATTTTTCATATAAGCGACCAACTTTGGTCGCTAATCTTGCCCAAATGTTACCCCTTCTTATGCGACCAACGTTTGGCGACCTAGCACCAGTGCATTCGAGAGATTTCAAGTCACATACATCCAGAAGAGCAGCGGCATCCTCAAGCTAAGCTAGGTGGCTGTAATGCTTCTTGCTCGCTTGATAGCTGGCATTCACCACGGATTTTTTATTTCCCATCGAGGACTTCTTTATTTCGTCTTGAAAAGTATCCCCCGATCGCATGGTCGCAAAATTTAAACGTGGGTCCACTTTTGCGACCAACGTTGGTCGCAAATTGTGAAATTTCTTTGACCAAATTGGTCTGACCAGTCCGGTCAACAAGTAGACGAATATTGCGACCAACTAGCGACTATCTCTGGTCGCTAATTTATTTAAGTTTATTTTTTTATTTTTTTTACTAGTTTGGCGACCATTGTTGGTCGCTTTTATGGACAGACCAACGTTGGTCGCTAAATTTTGGTCACTTTTTTGCTGTTTTCTAGTAGTGTATGAAAATTCATTCCTGCAAATTTTGTGTGTGTGAGGNGGGAGGGGAGGGGCCTTTTTACATGGGAATTTACCTACGAATTATTTGAATGTTATTAGAAATTACCAACTTAATTTCCTTCAAATTGATTTGTAGTTGTGATTTCTTTATCTAATATATGTGCTTATGAAATGTTTTTATACATAAAAGAATCTTTAATAGAAAAATAAGAAGTAAATTAAATTGATAAATAAGTTCAAATTTAAACTGTAAGTAAAAGCTAGAACTCGTAATTATCTATAGCTATCTATATCTATATCTATATTGTCTATATCTATTGTCACACCTCCTTTCCTACACCCCCAAGGAAGTATATAAAAGAGTTTTTTCAATTAAAGTGACATTAGTCGAAATGGGATTACTTTAATTTATTTTTACAGTCACCACTTGGAATATTTTAATTGGTGTTTCAAGTCACCATTTTATTTGTTATCCCAAATCGAGGAAGATTTCGACTTTCCTTATAAAGTCTGCGAATCAGAAATTCTAGGTAAGGAATTCTGTTAATCCGAGGGAAGGTGTTAGGCACCCTCGGATTCCGTGGTTCTAGTACGGTCGCTCAATTGTCATCATTGGCTTATTATCTGATTTCTATCACATATTTCTAGCCTATAGTATATTTTACTTTATCCCGCTTTTTCGCTTTAAAAATTATTGGAGAATTGCAATGTTAATCAAAATATGTCACGAATCACGTCACATAAATGCACCCGTAATTTGTATCACTTTTTAATTAAATATTGAGATTTCAGATTTGGGTCACATAAATGCGCACCCAGATTTAGAAAAATTTAATTATTAGAATAACGCGCCTAAAGCAAACTACGCGTTTTTAGATTTTTGAGGGCCATGGAATTCGCTAAATAGCGCACCTCGATTTTTCTAAGTGTTTAATTAATGAGGGCCATATGTTTGCAGTTTCATTTGGTATGGCACGCCTCGAATTAGTTTAAAAGTATTTAAAGTTATTAAAATCGGATCACCTAAAAGGCACCCCCGATATTGACATTTGTTACTATGTCACGGGAACCGTACCCATAGTCACAATGTAATTAATCGTACCTAAAAATGAGTGACTAATGCTCGAAATTTTTAAAGCATATTTACTCTAATTGGGTGTTTGATTGATTAAGGGGGCCTTCAGTGATTGTTTATTAATTGTGAGGCTCACCTCTATTTAAAATATTCATGTTTAAAAATATAGCCAACTTCATCAGTGAATACATTTCAAATGTTATATTAACAGCTCCAATTCTGGAATAGCAATTCTAAAACTGGCCATACCACATAATTACAGATATAGCCAGACTTCATAAAAATAATTATATTCCAAGGTTTGCATTAATAGCCCCATTTCATACATAGACTCAAACGAAAGATACTCAATCGCAAATACAGCCAGTAGTCTTGCAAAACTGATAGTACTTTGAATTTTACACTGATAGCGCTATTTCTGTAACAGTCATTTAAAACTACGTCTACCAATATAGCTTAATGACAGACACTAGCTATTAAATTAACAAACACAGATGCAGACTGCATGTTTACATTAATGGTATTATTTCTGCAATAGCCAGTTTGATGAAACAGAATACAGTCGAAATGTGCAATAGAACATTTGTTATCAAAACAAGGGGGGCTTGAAAAGGAGCCAGACTATATGATGAGCCCATCCATTATTTTAATAGACTGGCCACAATCCAGATGTACAGTGAGACATGCTTTTAATTACAAATGTAGCCACAGGACAGTATTATGAACCTGGACATCCTCTTTTCAGAAAAACAGCCACTGTGGCACTAATTCCAAACAATCTTATCTAAATTCTAGTTCTTCATGCACTTTACCAGAACAATTGCAAGAATAATTATAATTTTAACCATTTCTAGTACAATAATCTTAGCTCATTAACTGTTTACAAAATGAGGGGGTTAATCTATGATAAGGATTTGCCCTGTAATGAGATCATGTCCAACTATTACTAACTCAACACATTACTAAGTATTTTCTCTTAGTTGGGTAGAAAATCTGATTACAACCTATTGAATGATCTAGGCAGTAAAGTACAGTAAGTAACAAGAAAGTATCTGCCCAGTTATAAAAGAACAAATTCAGCCACACAACTCAAAAATTCTACTGGAAGTAAAATATATAAGATGATAATCCAGTAGCAATAACAGTGCTAATTATAAAGCCTTCTAATCCAGACAAACAGAAAGACAGGGCTCAAACCAACAAAGACATATAAGGCATGCTCATCGAAATGGACGTAATTATCAGTAGCAACTGAATAACCAGAAGAGTGTGAACTGATATTTAAGACACGAGAAGTTAAATTTCAAGCAATTTATTCATTTATTCTCAAATGAAACTACAAAATTTTTGAGACATACCTATATTGAGTAAACGATTAAACGACTCTAGCCCAGCGACAGCAGACTAGCAGTAATCAGCAACTCGATTCCACTTCAAAATCAAAATGCTAAGTTTAGTCTAAATGCTTCGAGACCTCTGTTTTCCTAATATTTCTCTATTCGTCTCTTAGATGTCACTATCTCTCAAACTTTTTTAGTTGAAAAAAAATGTTCCCCTGCTCTTCTGTGTTCTGACCCCTTCTTTTATATCCTTCTGAACAGACTCCCCGTTTCCTTTTTTTTTTTTTAGATTTTCCTTTTGTTGTTTGTTATTTTTTGTTAGATTTTCTGTTACAATTCTGTTACCAGCACCCCCGTTCCTCATGTGCTTCTAACAAATTTTATTCTCTTTTGTGCATGTGCCTCTTCACACGATACACAAACACTCCCCTCCTGACAGATTCCCTCTTAACAGATTTCTCAACAGAAATCTGTTATTATCTTTTTAAAATTATCCTTTGCCCCCCCCCCTCGGGCCTCTTTTGCTTGTTTTATTTAATTACTAGACCTTCTAGTTATTCTTACCCCTTTTCTGATTTTAATTTTCTTTTGGGCCAAAATAACCTGGTCCATATCTAATCTTTGGGTTTCTATTTCAAAAACCAATTTTGTCCGTGAACCTCTTTAGATTATAACCACTTGACGACTCGACCACTTTTAGTACTGATTTGCAGATTAAATCGGACTATTTTTATGACTTCTAGACTAATCAAAAAGCTACAAATAAACGGCTACAAAAAGGAGTAGAGGGTGACAATAGAAAACAAAATAGAAAGAAAAGGAAGACCATTACCTCGGATTGAAGAAACCCCTTAAAAGCTATGATTTTTAAGTTAAAATTTACTTTAGCCATGTGTACACATGGCTAAGTTATATTTTGAACTCAAAAGTCGACTCCGAAATCTGCTTTTGCATGTTAGGGTTTTCTTTTGATTTCATCTGAAATCCGAAATTTTGGTATTTTTAGTGGTACGGGAGTACTGATTTGAAGTGGGAAAGTGATGGTGGTGAGTTTGGTGGGATTTTAGATGAGGTTTGGTGGAGGAGCAGCCATGACAATGGATGCTAGAGTTCGGACAGGAGGGGGCGTTTAGAGGAGATGAATTAGGGTTAGGGGTAGGGTTATTACATATACATATCAAAATGAAGTAAGTTCCGAGCCGTTGATCTTGTTGAGATCAACGGCTCCAATCAAACGGACCTCTTTAATGAAAACCGGTGGACTGGGCCTCTTATGGACTTATGGATTGGACCTGGTTTGTTTAAAACAAACAACCCAGTCCGATTTTATCTCTTTTTTTATCGGACTATTTTTCTTAATTTCTTATTTTAAATTTCTTCTTTAATTTTATAACTAGATTACTTAGTAGCTAAAATCTTAATTTACCTAAAAGCAAAATTGATCTAAATTATCTATTTATAAAAATTAAAATAATCCTTGAATCTAAGAATTGAAGATTAAAATTAAGAGAATTGTAAAATGAATTATTTTTTATGATTTTTCAATTTTGTAAAACAATTAATTACTAATTTAATCCTAAAATGTAAAATAAATCCTAAATGCAATGCATGATATTTTTTAGTATTTTCATTAATTAGTCACTAAAATGGCTAATACTTAATTAAAACTATTTTATTTATTTACAGGAGTATTTCGGGTAGGGCAAAAATCACGTGCTCACAGCTGCCCCTCTTTGCTCAGAGACATGAAGGGTTTTCGGGCAAAGATAAAATGAGCAATTCTGCGGGATTTTTGCCAGGTTATGCGAACAGAATTATCTTGAAATTTGTGAGTTATTTGTAACTAAAGCTAAATTATTTCTCTATTGAAAACGGTAAAATAAAGGAAGGGATGCCAGGTTATGCTGGGCCGCTGACCGAGTTATGCTGGAAAAGGAAAGTCCTCGGGTTATGCCAAAGGTGTTATCAGTTGATTCTACCGGGGAACAGAAAAAGAATTCCTGGGTCATGCCAGGGTAAAAGAAAAAAGGTCCTTGGGTTATGCCAAGGAGTCCACGGATTATGCCGGGGATAGCAGAAAATAAAGGTCTTTGGGTTATGCCAAAGAGGCCCACGGGTTATGCCGCGGATCCACGTGTTATGCCGGGGATAAAAGAAAACAAAGTCTTTGGGTTATGCCAAAGAGGTCCATGGGTTATGCCGGGGATGAAAGGAAAGATTTTTGAGTTATGCCAAAGAGTCCACGGGTTATGCTGGGGAGAAAAGAAAAAAAAAGATCTTTGGGTTATGCCAAAAAGGTCCACGGGTTATGCCGGGGACAAAGGAAAAGACCTTTGGGTTATGCCAAAGGAATCCACAGGTTATGCCGGGGATCCACGGGTTATGCCGGGGAATCCACGGGTTATGCTGGGGATAAAGAAAAAATAAAAGGTCCTTGGGTTATGCCAGGGAAGTCCACGGGTTATGCCGGGGATAAAAGAAAAATAAAAATCTTTGGGTTATGCCAAAGAGGTCCACGGGTTAAGCCGGGGACAAAGGAAAAGACCTTTGGGTTATGCCAAAGGAATCCACAGGCTATGCCGGGGATCTACGGGTTATGCCGGGGAATCCACGGGTTATGCTGGGGATAAAGGAAAAATAAAAGGTCCTTGGGTTATTCCAGGGAAGTCCACGGGTTATGCCGGGGATAAAAGAAAAACAGAAGTCTTTGGGTTATGCCAAAGAGGTCCACGGGTTATGCCTGGGACAAAGGAAAAGACCTTTGGGTTATGCCAAAGGAATTCACAGGTTATGCCGAGGATCCACGGGTTATGCCGGGGAATCCAAGGGTTATGCTGGGGATAAAGGAAAAATAAAAGGTCCTTGGGTTATGCCAGGGAAGTCCACGGGTTATGCTGGGGATAAAAGAAAAACAAAAGTCTTTGGGTTATGCTAAAGAGGTCCACGGGTTATGCCGGGATAAAAACAAAGGTCTTTGGGTTATGCCAAAGAGGTCCGCGGGTTATGACGGGGAAAGAAAAAGGTCTTTGGGTTATGCCAAAGAGACCCAAAATAATGCAGGAAAGAGTTTAGAAGGGACTTCCCTCGGACTGATGCTGCCAAGCTGTTTTTGGCTTTTGCGCAACTTCTTTTAATTGCATCTGCTTCTTGCGAGGTTGCTTTGGGTCGTACCAATTTCCTATTTTTTTTTAAAACAAAACAATTGTTAGTTTGAAATGGTGATTGGTTTTGTGACTTTGATGGTTCTGATAGCTTGATCCTAGCCCAAGTTTGACGAGAATTTTCGCTTCTTGCTTGGTTTTTCTGACAGTTGATTTCTTTCTTGAACTGAGGGACTCAATTTTCGTAACCTCATTGTGACAACTTGCCCATATGGGGTTTTGTCTTTTGACCTTTCCTTGTCTCTGGGGTTTCTCTTTTGGCTTTCTTCCCATTTTCACAACTTTGGGGTTTCAGAGAATCAGCCATCATGGCCAGTCGGGGTCGACTTGATGCACTCGCTGAGGCTGGTACTTCTTTTGGATCTAGCTGTTATTAAGCAGGACCCTGTAAAATCAGTCTTGACACCTTTTCTTTGTATTAGTTTCGGAAGCAGAAGTAGACCGAAAGGGATTCAAAGAAAAGTAAACAAAAGGCGAGAGAATGAATTTAGGAAAGTGTCCCTTTCGGGGAAAGGAGAAGGACTTATCTGGGGTGCATGCAGATTTCACATAGACATGACATGCTTCTTGGACTGGATGCCCGATCTGTGAAACTATCCAACTTCCTCATGAACCCATCACAATCTGTATTCTGAAATCGAGAAACTTTGCCAGGACTCTTTTAGTACCAATAGTGGCGAGGATTCCTACTTTTCGATCAACGGCGCCCTTTGCGGGTTTTCGCCAATTGATCTCCCTCATTTCTCTTCTCACCGTCGCCTTGTAGTGCTCTTTGCGAGTTTTCACTAACAAGACTCTCTCCTTTTTTAATTTCTCCGCTCACGTCGCCTTACGGTACCCGCGTGGGTTTTCACCAATAAGACTCTCTCATTTTATTTCTCTTATTTTTATTTTCAAATTTTGGGAACCTTTTACCGATTGATCGGAAGGACTTGAATGGGATTTGGCAAAAGAGGGTTTTGATTGAATTACAACTTTGGAACACTTCAGGCGGACACTGCCGAAACGTTATAACATCTGCCCCAGTTTCATTTTAGGGGAAATTTGGATTTTTATTTTGGTGTGACTGAACCTCAGGGAGAGGCTGCCTACGTATCCTTTCGGAATCAAGTCAGACGTAGTTCAGGCTACGTTGGTTTTGGATTTTTGTTTTGTTTTCCTTTTCTTTTTCTTTTTATTTTTTTTCCTTACTTCTTTTTGTTTTTTCTTTTTGATTTTTGTTTTTCTTTTTCTCTTGTTTTTTTTAATCTTTCTTTTCTCGTCTTTCAACTACACTTTCCAGTGATGCTTTCGAGTTCCAAAGAGGGTAATCAAAGAAGAATAACCGGCTCAAAGGGTTAGCAAAGGATTAGAGTGTTTGGGTAGCAAGAATGAAGGCCTTTGTCATCTCAATCAGAAAAGTTACACATAGTACCTTTTTACTGCATCTGCATTCACTGCTGTTTCAGGATCATTTCCCTCAATGTCTCCCAAATACAGTGCTCCTCTCAGCAATATCTTTCTGATGATATATGGGCCTTTCCAATTAGGAGCGAACTTTCCTTTTGCTTCTTGATGATGGGGAAGGATTCTCTTAAAACGAGTTGCCCCACTTCAAACTTTCTGGGCCGTACCTTCTTGTTATAAGCACGAGCCATTCTCTGTTGATATAATTGCCCATGGCAGACTGCGGCCATCCGCTTTTCATCGATCAAGGTTAGTTGTTCCAGGCGGGTTTTGACCCACTCGTTATCCTCAATTTCTGCTTCGACAATAATCCGCAGGGAAGAAATCTCTACTTCCGCTGGTATCACGGCTTCTGTGCCGTATACCAAAAGATATGGAGTGGCTCCAACTGATGTACGCACGGTGGTGCGGTATCCCATTAATGCAAATGGCAACTTTTCATGCCATTGCCTGGAACTTAAAATCATCTTCCTCAGAATCTTCTTGATATTTTTGTTTGCTACTTCTACGGAACCACTGGCTTTGGGCCGATAGGGAGTGGAGTTTCTATGCGTACTCTCATATTTCATTCATCAAGTGGCTATTCAAATTTGTAGCATTATCTATGATGATGGCTGCAGGGATGCCGAAACGGCATATGAGATTGGAATGCACGAAATCCACCACAGCTTTCTTGGTCACAGATTTGACGGTGATTGCTTCAACCCATTTTGTGAAGTAATCGATGGCCACCAATATGAATCTGTGTCCGTTTGAGGCTTTTGGCTCGATCGGCCCGATGACATCCATACCCCAGGCAACAAACGGCCAAGGTGACGACATGGGATGTAATTCTGTAGGAGGTGCATGAATCGAATCACCGTGCACCTGCCACTAATGGCATTTCCGCACAAAGCTGAAACAATCTTTTTCCATAGTCATCCAGTAATATCCCGCTGGGAGGATTTTCTTGGCCAGAACATAACCGTTCATGTGGGGTCCACAAACTCCAGCATGCAATTCTTGCATGATTTTTCTAGCCTCCTTAGTGTCAACGCATCTTAACATATTGAGGTCCGGGGTTCTTTTGTACAAGATATCACCACTTAGAAAGAAACCGCTTGCCTGTCGTCTGATGGTTCTCTTTTGGTCTCCACTGGCTTGATTTGGATATTCTTTGGTTTTCACAAACCTCTTGATGTCATGATACCATGGTTGAATACTTGTTTCTGTTTCAACCGCGTTACAATAACCATGCCTTTCGCGGATCTGGATCTCTAGAGGATCGATGAGAGCATTGCCTGGGTATGGTAACATCGAAGCCAAAGTAGCCAATGCATCAACTAATTCATTGTGACAACGTGGGATGTACCTGAACTATATTGATTTGAATTGTCTGCTCAGGTCTTCCACATGTTGTTTATATGGAATAAGCTTGATGTCTCGGGTTTCCCATTCTCCTTGGACTTGTCGGATAATCAAATCCGAGTCTCCCATGATTAACAGATGTTCAATGTCCTGGGCGATTGCCATATTCATACCCATAATACAAGCTTCATATTTAGCTGTGTTGTTTGTGCAGAAAAATCGAAGCCTGGCCGTAGCTGGATAATGTTGACCATCAGGCGAGATCAGAATTTCCCCAATCCCAACACCTTTTGTATTTACTGCTCCATCGAAGAACATCTTCCAAGTATTGGTATCTTCGGATGTTATCTCAATTGAATTTACTTCCTCGTCCGGGAAGTAAGTATTCAAAGGTTGATATTCATCGTCAATAGGATTCTCAGCCAGATGGTCAACTAATGCCTGGGCTTTCATTGCCGTGCGAGTGACATAGATTATGTCGAATTCTGTGAGCAAGATCTGCCACTTTGCTAATCTCCCAGTGGGCATCAGCTTCTGGAATATGTATTTTAGCGGATCCAATCTGGTGATGAGATAAGTGGTATATGCTTGTAGATAATGCCTTAATTTCTGAGCAACCCAAGTTAAAGCACAACAAGTTCTTTCCAACAGAGTGTACTTGGCTTCGTAACTGGTGAATTTTCTACTTAGGTAGTAGATCGCCTGTTCTTTCTTTCCAGTCACATCGTGTTGCCCCAGGACACACCCGAAAGAGTTTTCCAGGACTGTCAGATATAAGAACAGAGGTCTCCCTAGTTCAGGCGGGACTAACACTGGTGGATTTGACAGGTATGCTTTGATTTTGTCAAAAGCTTCTTGGCATTCATCTGTCCATTTGATGGCTGCATCCTTTTTTAACAACCGGAATATGGGCTCACATGTAGAAGTCAGTTGAGCAATGAACCGGCTGATATAATTCAATCTCCCCAAAAGACTCATGACATCTTTCTTGGTTTTGGGAGGGGGTAGATCCCGAATAGATTTTATCTTGGTTGGATCTAGCTCAATGCCCCTTCGACTGACAATGAAACCCAGGAGCTTGCCAGATGGGACTCCAAATGCACACTTGGCTGGATTCAGCTTCAAATCGTATTTTCGCAGCCTCTCGAAGAATTTCCTTAGATCCCGGACATGATCGTCCTTATTTTTGGACTTGATAATCACATCATCCACATACACTTCTATTTCCTGATGCATCATGTCGTGGAAAATGGCGGTCATAGCTCTCATGTATGTTGCTCCGGCGTTTTTCAATCCGAACGGCATGACCCTATAGCAATATGTCCCCCAAGGTGTGGTGAATGCTGTCCTTTTAGTGTCTTCTGTGTCCATCAACACCTGATGATATCCTACGTAACAAAGGACTGTATTTCATGTTTGGCACAATTGTCACCCAGAATATGGATGTTTGGCAGGGGGAAGTTGTCTTTGGGGCTTGCTTTGTTTAAATCTCTGTAGTCCACACACACTCGGGTTTTCCCGTCTTTCTTTGATACTGGGACTACATTGTCTAGCCACGTGGTGTATTGTACTACCCGGATTACTCCTGCTTTCAGCTGTTTTGTGATCTCTTCTTTGATCTTATCACTGATATCAATTTTGAACTTTATTTGCTTTTGCTAAACAGGGGGACAATTAGGGTACGTCGGCAATTTATGAACCACCATGTCAACACTGAGCCCTGGCATGTCATCATATGAACAAGCAAACACATCTTTGAATTTGAACAGGAGCTGAATTAGTGCATCTCGAGTTTTTTGATCTGTATGAATGCTTATCTTAGTTTCTCAGATTTCTTTGGAACTGCCCAAATTAACCGGCTCGGTGTCATTTAGATTTGGCTTAGGCTTATTCTCGAATTGTTCCAATTCTCGATTAATTTCATTAAAAGCCTCTTCTTCATTATATTCCAATTCTTGATTCATTACATCACAATTAGACAGCGTGTTTGGATCTGGGCATGAAGTCCCCAAGCATGTCATGTTACTTAAAGCCGCATTATTAGAATTGAAAAGAAGAAAGTAAAAACAACATAATCAGAAGGAGGTGTTTGACGAAATATGGATTTTCATTTCATTGAATTTTTAAAGATAACAGGGTTTACATTTGGAATTTTTAAAAAACAAGAAACTAAAAGAAAACATCTGAGTTACACCCTGAGATAACTCGTGATGCAAGAAAAGGTGACAAGACAGATCTACCGGGACTCCCGCCTGGTTAGGAAGGGCGTAGCCTCCCAATTTTGCAATTTGGCATTAGGTCCCATGTACAACACCTCAGCGGTACTTGAGCCTTCACCTTCCTGAACCATGTGGGTTTCATATAACATTTGCTTCATAGCCCCACATATTTCCTCGATTTCTTCAACCGTGAAGGATTCATCTTCCTCTTCATCACTATATTTAGGCTTGACGAAGGTTTTGTACAGAGGCAAGATTGGCTTAGTCAAAACCCAACCATCATTCTTCCGCTTCTTTGCCCATTTAAAGTCAGCTGGCGTGGGCTGGAAACCTAGCCCGAAAAATCCCTCGCTAGCAGTCGAGGTGATGGATTGAACTGTTCCCTGAGTGATTTCCCGAGCCCTTTGTCAGGTTGGTAGCCGTGTCTGATCATTACCTTGGCTACCATCGTTGATGCATTTGACAGAAAAGGCTGGGGGCAAGGGCTTCCTTCCTCATATTTATCGGCGACCACAACTTCAAAAGCTTGGTAAATTATATGCTCACTTCCCTCTTTTGCCTCAAGACACGTGACCGAAGGATCTCGATAAATTAATTGTTCATCTTCCCCGTGGACCACAATTTCCTGGTCTTCATGTTCAAACTTGACCATTTGATGAAGAGTGGAAGGGACTGCCCCTGCCGCATGAATCCATGGACGTCCCAAGAGAAAATTGTAGGATGTGTCCATGTCTAGGACTTGGAAAGTCACTTCAAACTCGACTGGTCTGATAGTAAGAGTCAGGTCGATTTCTCCAATGGTATCCCTTTTTAGACCGTCGAACGTACGCACACATACATCATTATGTCTGATCTTTTTTGTGCATATTTCCATTCGTTATAAGGTCGAAAGTGGGCAAATATCTACCCCGGATCCTCCGTCTATCATAACTCTCTTCACATAGTACCCTTCATATTTGACAGTTAGATGAAGGGATTTGTTGTGAGCAGCTCCCTCCGAAGGAAAATCATTATTCCCAAAGGAAACTTGGCGGGTTATAAAAAACCTTTCAACCATTCTTTGCAGTTGTTCTATTGTAGTTCCAGCGGGGACATAGGCTTCATTGAGGGTTTTAAGCAAAACCCTCTGATGTTCATCTGAGCTCATCAAAAGTGACAAAAGAGAAACCTGATCAGGGTCGATTGTTTCGTAATCCACTGTTTTCATCTTTTGAAAAAATGCCTCCGCCTCCTCAGGACTCACTGGTTTTTTAGGCAAGAAGCGTTTCTTGGCAGCGTTGTTCACTTCTTTTACATTAAGATATCTTTCAACCAGCTTGTCTTCCCGATTTTCTCCTAAGATTTCTTTGCCCTTGTATGTGACCGTTGTTTTGTTATAATTCAATGGTACGGTGTTGCTCCCTAACGCACACGCAAGTATACGTGGTCGACAAGAAATATAGGATTATGAGTCCAGGTTGTCGTACCCACAGAGACTTAAATTTACTACTTTCTAACGAACTAATACTGTTATTTAAGCAAGCAAGAATCGAGTTTAATAGTTGGGTTATTCTACTTGTAATTCTAATTTGTATCTAAGAATTGCAAAGAACAAAGTACGTATTTTGTAATCAAATAAACAAATATTCCAGGGTTGTGATTATGTTTCCAATCCTATTGCGTTCTAATTGACTTCTCATTCATATAATTCATGTAAGATTGCTAATTGATCGATATATATACTCATAGCCTTCTTCCGAAGTACTATTCGCCTATTCCTAACAAGATTAACACCTATATTCCTATGGAATTAATCTAGCAAAAATAAAATAAAAACACGATATTCAATTAAGGATGGTGATTAAGTATATTCCTATCCTAACCACGAAACCGCCCCCCTTAAAAGGTTAAGAACATGCTTTCTTCAATTCTTTTCTAATCTAAGCGTAGTTTTCCCAAACATAGCACAAATAATTGATAGAACTTAATTGATGGCCAAAACAATTAAGCAATTAAGCATAGAATTGAAGAAACAATCATATGAACATGAATTATAAAAGCGAAATCGTCAAGTTCGAAACACAATATTCATGGCTAATCACAACCCCAGAACAAGGGGTGATTAGCCACTCATGTTCAACAAAATCAAAAGATGAAGTATTGAAAAACTAATAAAAATACTAGACAGAGTTGATGAACTGAAGATTGATTGCGCTGTTGATGTTCCGTAGCGTTCTTAGACTTCAAAATCACGTTCTCTTCTCCAAGATAGATTTAGGGGTGTTTATATAGGAGTTGGGAAGGTTTGGGGTGGAATTAGGGGTCTCCTAGACGGATTAGGACAACCTCCCGCAGTCGGCGCCCTGGCTGGCGCCAGGCGCCCCCCAGGGCGCTGCGTCCAGTAAGTTTTTCAGCCTCACTGCCTCCAGCGCCACAGGTGGCGCCAGGCGTTGCCTGTGGCGCCCAGTCCCTCTTGGTCTGTTTTCTTCTCGTTTTGGCTCGTTTCTTCCCCGTTTTCGCCACATGAATCGACGCACTTAACATCCCAAATTCATAAAACAAGAGCTAAATATGAGATGATTTACATAGAATTTTATATCTTTTCTACCAATCATCAACACCCCACACTTAGACTCTTGCTCGCCCTCGAGCAATGGGATTATATACAACCTTCCCACTACCAACTCTTAATATTATCGCGAAACATTCAACTTTTTAAACAACCCATACTATTGAACACAATCAATACTAGCAAATAAGTATGAACACATAACTAATCCATATAATTCCCCGTAAAGTTCACTTAGGCATAGTAATTCAATAACACTCAACAACCCAATTGTCACCACCTAACCTCAAAAGCCGACTTACCACATTAAGCTATTTCAATGCATATACTTACCTAACAAGACAATTTATACATTACCAATTGTTCATGAAATCATGTGCCCTCACCAATATCTGAAGAGTGAACATATATGAATGAAATCACACAAAATTTGCACAACATACTCTCACTCTAACAAAGAACTCATATGCTTCCCATAAAGTACCATAAGCTTGCCCGTAGTGTAGATTTCCACTAATTGAGTCAGTCAAATCAAAGATCAACTAGGACTTTTTAAGATTGTAATGTAGGCTAGGGGACGGGCAGGATATATTTGGTACTAGTGGCTAGTCCTCCTAAGCACTTAATACACTACACTCAACATTTAAACACTTCTTTTTCTTTCAATTCCTAAACGTCTCACATACATAGACTTTTCTTTTCAACTCACTTAGCATACAACAATAGGAGGTGAATTTTTTTTTCATATCTTTTTCACTAACAATTTTCTCTTTTTCATCATCATTTTTCTTTCTTCTTTTTCACCCTCCATACACATTTTTCATTAGCTAGTGATTTTTTCAGTTTAGCTTCAAATAACCAACTAGTCTTTTCATAGTTCCATTCAAAATCAAGACAATCCCTCTAACACTGCCCTTACTTCTTCTAGCGACTAAGTGCTTTCGGAGGTAAAGGTTCAAATAAGGCTCAATTTAAGAACAAAATAAAAGAGAATAGCTTGTAATGTAGGTACCAAAAGAAAAAGGCTTATAGGCTCAAAAAGGCTAGCAATGGACAAATTTATATTTGATGTGACAAGCACATCCATAATTAAACAAGAAAGTGCCTATATCATTTCTTAGATTATCCCAACTTACAATTTCGCTTCAATTAACACACGGGGCAAGTTCTAGACTATATAAGACAGCATAGAGAATCAAAACCTTACTCACACACTGCACATGACTCAATCACAACGGTTCTGTTCAACTTTCGAGTTAAGCAAGCATATACAATTGAAACAATTAAGCAGTAAATACACTATATGTTAAGCAAGACAACAATTGAGAAGAGGCGTCACAATTTGGGCTGTTGTTCTTTCGACTTATAACTTAACTAACGGGAAGTGGATCATGTGTCATAACCTATTGTACTAGCATACCATGTCAAGAAGTATTGCAACATACCCCAGTTCTTCCTAAGACTAATCCTAAAAGAAAAATTAAAAATTTGCCCGGTTCGAGCTACATCCTTGGAAAAGAACCGGTGCCCTAAGAAAAACCAAGTAATATTACCTAACTAACCTAAAAATAAAAAAAAATCTTTTTGTTGTTTTTAATCAAATTTTACCCCTCAAGAAAATTATCCATGGTTGGAAAAAATCTGGAATATATATAATATATATATTTTTCTCGTTTTTTCTGTTTTTTTTTTCTAAATTATAACAACAACAACAACTATTACGCAAACCAAAACAACTAATCATTATAAACTAACAAGAAGTAAATTAACGAACAAATAAAACTGAAAAAAAAAATCATAACCTCAAAATCACAAAACATACAAATTCTAACAACATACAATTACCAGGCACAATAAGTACTTTCCCCCACCCCACACCTAAGATATGCATAGTCCCCGATGCATTGAAAATATTAAAAGCAAAGTAGGGTGAAAAGAAAAACTCCCTCTCAATCCGTGCCGGTTTCATCAGACTCCAGCTCAAATGGTACCAATGCCATAGGCCCTGTAGCTTCATCCTCATCATCCCCTTCATGATCGGAGCCTTGCACGGTGTTGGCGTCTTTGACAGAATGGACCGGACTGCCAGGTGCAATCCCGAGCATCTCCTTTGACGCGCCGCAGAGCTCGTCGCGCAAGTGCATGCGCTCTTCATCAGAGATTCCCACGCGACTCATCAGTAGGTTGATAGCATTGTACATATACTTGTTAAAATTTTCATCCCGCTCCAACCTAGCTGCTGGGGTGAGTTTGGATGCTGGCTCCATGACTGAGGTAATTTTCATAAGTCCAGGTGGAGCCTCCACCACTTCATCATGCCCCGGATACTCGGGCACTCCCAAAAATCGCATGTACTGGGTCAGGATGTTGCCATAGTATAGCCGCCTAATCTGTCGCCCGAATCTGGTACGGGCCATCTCAGTGAGCATGATTTCGGCTATGTTGATAGGGCGGCTGGTCATGAGGGAAAAAATCAAGCACACTCGAGCTCGCGTGCAATCGCTGCTATGTTCAGCAGGCATCAGCCTAGCCTGCACGAAATTTTGCCACACCTTGGCTGTATTGTTGAAATCGGCCCGGACCATGGAGAGATGTATATTTCCCTACTTTCTGTTCCATTTGGCATTGGACTCAACGCCACAAAAGGGTATGTCAGATGAGGTGATAAGGGGGGCTTTTGATGAGACTCTGCAGGCGATGTGGGTCCGCATTTTCAACACCTAAGTAGTTTCACAGACTTTCCCTTCCCAATGGTACCTCAACTCCTCGAACATACGAGACGAAGCGATGATGAACCCAATTAGCATATAGTTCGCGAACTAGGCTCAGGTTTGCCGGCCTTGGGCAGTCGAGCAATTTTTCCATTCTGAAGAGGCGGAGTCGAGCAAGAACATCCGAGAATCGCCTTTCTAGTGAAGTGGTGTTGATGCCCATCTTGGAGACGTAGCGCCCTGTGGGAACAAAGTTCCTATACCAGACAGCAGCCGCATCATTGACAAAGTCCAACCGGGGGCGAGGCCGTGTGGGAACTTGCTGTGAGCCTTCATCGACTTGTTTGCCTTTCGATTGTCGAGAGGATCCTTCTCCCTGTTTGCGTTTTTTAGGAGCTTGTGCGGTGGCGGCAGCCTTGCCAAGCGCTTTTCCTTTTGTATCATCACGTGCCATATCGTCCTGCAATACGACAAACAGAAAAGTGAGAAAGAGTGTAGTACAATTTCAGGAAGGAACCCGACACTTAAACTCGACATATAAAAACAAGGGGTGTAAGACAATTAACGGGTACTCAAGACTTCCCCGTGTGTGAGAAATAGCAACGTGAGTAAGTGTTAAGGATAATAAACTAAACAAGAAAATCTTGGCACTTTAGAGGTAAAACGAGAAAATATAGGCATACATGAAACTAACGTATACAATTTTACAACATACATGAGTAATAGAAAGAATGCCCGACATGTTCATATCAAGACCGACCCCTCAACACCTATAATTCACCCAAACTACCCCACACTTAATTCAAATGCATGTATAAGTCTTCCGATTACTCAGACTTTACCGGAGCTTTAAAAATTATCATTCAGGAATTTAAACAAACATGTGGTGGGCATGAATAGTGTTCTTCACCCTCAACAATGGTGAAATGTAGTAGCCCTCCCGATTTTTTACGAAGTAGAGGGAATGTTAGTTTACTACTCTGATACAACCAAAAGCACAAAAATTTTCGGCCTACTTTACAACCATCAAAGTCGAGAAGAAAAGAATAAGAGGAGGGAAGGGGATGTTGGGAATGGGAACATGAATGGATATACAAAATTGAAAATTAAAAGACAAAGAAAGTGAAAGAAAAGAGAAGAGGAAAGAGGGTTATACCTGAAGATGTAGAGGTGAGAAAGAGAATCTGGAATTTTCAGTGAAGAAGAAGAGCAGAAAATCGAACAGAAAGAGAAGAGGGACTGTGGTTTTGTTTGGGTGTTTGTCGTGTGTGAGTGTGGTGAAAACGGGTGGGTGGGTTTTATTAAAAAGGTTATTTTAGTTAGAGAAAAACGGGTATGGGTCGAAATTAGGCGGGTATGGGTCAAAATTAAAGGAAAAGAGAGAAAACTTACCTGGCTCCCCAGCTGGCGCCTAGCGCCCGCCCCGGCGCTGGGGTCTTGTGAACTTACTGCTTTCAGCGCCACAGGCAGCGCTGGGCGCTGGAGGAAGTGTTGTTCCGCCCTTTTTTTTTTTTTTTTTTTTTTTTTACTCATTACAATATTACATACACTATTTTAATACATCAAATACATTACTCTAGCTAATCTAAAAAATTAAAATAAGAAGTTAGCTAAAAACAACATTAAACATTGGGTTGCCTCCCAACAAGCGCCTGATTTAACGTCGCGGCACGACTCAACTTTTCCGCCTTATTCATTGGTACACGATCTTAGTTTTGTCCCTATGGACCAGACCTCCCCAATAATGCTTAACCCTTTGTCCGTTCACCAAAAATTTTCTTTCACTGTTCAGAGCGCGCAGTTCAATTGCACCATATGGCGTAACTCGCACCACTTCGAAAGGACCGGACCACCTGGACTTTAGCTTTCTGGGAAACAACCTTAATCTCAAATTGAATAATAGCACTTGCTGGCCCGGTTCAAAATGGCGTGGTTTTATGTGCTTGTCATGCCATCGCTTTGTCTTTTCTTTATATAGTTTGGCATTCTCGTAGGAGTGTAGCCGGAATTCATCTAGTTCATTCAATTGCATGAGTCGCTTTTCGCCCGCAGCTTCAAGATCCATATTCAATCTCTTTATCGCCCAGTAGGCTTTATGTTCCAACTCCACCGGTAAGTGGCAAGCCTTCCCATAGACTAATTTGTAAGGCGATGTTCCAATTGGAGTTTTGAAAGATGTCCTGTATGCCCAAAGAGCGTCATCTAACTTTGAAGCCCAATCTTTTCTATTCACGCTCACTGTCTTCTCTAGGATTTGTTTGATCTCTCTATTGGATACCTCGGCTTGGCCGCTTGTTTGGGGATGGTATGATGTGGCAACTTTGTGACGCACCCCATATTTTGCTAAAAGATTATTGAGCAGCCGATTGCAAAAATGTGTTCCTTCATCGCTGATTAATGCCCGTGGAGTGCCGAATCTAGAAAATATGTTCTTCTTGACGAATGCAGCTACTACCATGGCATCATTTGTAGGCAAAGCAATTGCCTCTACCCATTTAGACACATAATCAACGGCAAGCAAAATGTATTTGTTCCCTCTGGAAGGTGGGAACGGTCCCATGAAGTCTATCCCCCAAACATCAAAGAGTTCAACTTTGAGGATGTTGTTGAGGGGCATCTCTTGCTTCCTTGTGATGGTGCCTGTTCTTTGACATTGATCGCACCTTTTGACAAATGCATGTGCGTCCTCGAATAGAGTGGGCAGAATAGCCCGGATTGTAATACTTTAGCTGCTGTTCGGTCGCCTCCATGATGGCCTCCATACGGTGAGGCGTGACAATCATGCAAAACAGACTCAACCTCTTCATCCGGAATACATCTTCTCATCAATTGATCGGCACATTGTTTGAACAAGTAAGGTTCATCCCAGTAATAGAAAGTGACATCGTGCAGGAACCTTTTTCTGGCTTCGGTTTTGAGATCTGGGAAGAGAGCTCCGCTCACCAAATAATTCACATAATCCGCATACCAAGGGGGAGAGTCATGACTGATTGCGAAGAGGTGTTCATCTGGAAAGATTTCCTTTATTTGTCCATCTTCTTCCATGTGATCATGATTTTTTAACCGGGATAGATGGTCTGCTACCTGATTTTCAGTCCCCTTCCGGTCTCTGATTTCCACATCGAATTCCTGCAACAATAATACCCAGCGCATTAATCGAGCTTTAGACTCTTTTTTAGTAAATAGATACCTGATTGCTGCATGGTCGGTGTGGACTATGACTTTCGTTCCCACCAAATAAGCTCGGAATTTCTCAAACGCCCAAACTACTGCTAGCAACTCTTTTTCGGTGGTAGTGTAGTTTTGTTGTGCCGGATCAAGAGTTTTGCTTGCGTAGTAGATTGAATGGAACACCTTGTATTTACGCTGTCCCAGCTCTGCTCCAATGGCCAAATCACTAGCATCGCACATAAGTTCAAAAGGCATTGACCAATCCGGTGCTACGATGATAGGTGCAGTTATCAGCTTCTCCTTAAGTGCTTCGAACGCCTTGAGGCAGGAATCATCGAATTTGAATGGTACATCTTTTTCAAGCAACCTGCACAAAGGAGTAGCAATCTTAGAAAAATCTTTAATAAAGTGTCTATAAAAACCTGCATGTCCTAACAAGCTCCGGACACCCTTGACGGAAATTGGAGGAGGTAATTTCTCAACGGCCTCCACTTTTGCTTTATCTAATTCAATGCCGGTTCTGGAGATCTTATGACCCAATACAATTCCTTCTTGCACCATAAAGTGGCACTTTTCCCAATTAAGTACCAAATTCGTTTCTTCGCACTGTGCTAGCACTTTCTTAGGTTCCATAAGCAATCATCATATGAAGACCCAAAAACAGAGAAATCATCCATGAACACTTCCACAAAGTTTTCCACCATATCGGTGAAAATGGCCATCATGCATCTTTGGAATGTTGCAGGTGCGTTGCATAGGCCGAATGACATTCGCTTGAAGGCGAAGGTTCCATAAGGGCAAGTGAAGGTGGTCTTCTCTTGATCTTCGGGGCATATGACAATTTGATTGTACCCCGAGTAGCCATCCAGAAAATAATAATATTCATGCCCTGCTAGTTTGTCGAGCATCTGATCAATGAATGGAAGTGGGAAGTGATCTTTTCGGGTGGCTTTGTTGAGTTTCCGATAGTCAATGCATACCCTCCATCCTGTGATGGTTCGAGTAGGAATCAATTCGTTCTTCTCATTCTCTACAACGGTCATTCCCCCCTTCTTAGGTAACACTGCACTGGGCTGACCCAATTGCTGTCGGAAATTGGAAAGATAATACCCGAGCAATTTTATTACCTCCTTCTTCACTACTTCTTTCATGATTGGATTCAGTCTCCGCAGCTGTTCTACACTGCGGCGGTGTCCCTCCTCTAAAAATATTTTATGCATGCAAAACGATGGATTGATTCCCTTGATATCTGCGATGGTCCACCCAATTGCTTTTTTGTATTCTTGAAGGACCCGTAGTAATTTTTCCTCTTGTGTGCTAGTCAGGCTGGATGATATGATCACTGGCAATGTCTCAGACTTACCCAAATATGCATAGCACAGATGCGCTGGAAGTGGCTTGAGTTCAAGCCTTGGTGCTTCCTCAATAGATGGCCTGGGAAGGGTCAGAGTAACAGGCCTCTCCAATTCTTCAAATTTTCTGAACCCCTGAATATAGTTGCAAGATAGGTCCAGTAACTACTCGATGTCTCTCATTATGTCATCTTCAACAGCTTCCATATCCCCAATCAATAAACATTCAACTGGAACAGCTGGACTCAAGTACAACACTAAAGATGTAGAGACATTCTCCACCACTGAAATCATGGATAACTCTTCGTAATGTGTTGGCAGTCGTAGTGCTTTATAGACATTAAACACTTCTTCTTGGTCCCCTACCCACATGGTCATTTTTCCTTCACAGACATCTATGATGGCGCAGCCGGTAGCTAATAATGGACGCCCCAAAATAAATGAAACGTCCTAATCTGGCTCGTAATCCAAAATGATGAAGTCCGCAGGAAATATAAACGAACCAAGTTGGACTAGGAGGTCGTCAATCACACCCTCCGAATGGGCCAACGAGCGGTCTGCCAACTGTAATATAACCGTGGTTGGACGTGGGTCACCCAACCCCAACTGTCGGAACACTGAAAGTGGCATCAAATTTATGCTTGCTCCGAGGTCGCATAATGCTCTTCCCACATCATGTTTCCCAATTGATATCTGAATAGTGAAGCTGCCCGGATCCTTTAATTTTTGTGGTAGTTTCCCTTGAATTCTCGAACTGCACTCTTCAGTAAGTGCCACCGTTTCAAACTCAGTCAATCTTCTTTTATTAGCCACAATATCCTTGATATACTTGGCGTATTTAGGCACCTCTTGTAAAATATCCACCAATGGATTGTTGATTTGCACCTGTTTTAACATCTCAAGGAATTTTTTGTAGGCCTCATTGTCTCTCAACTTTTGTAACCTTTGTGGAAAGGGAGGTGGTGGCCTTGCAGCCAATTGTGGGGGTTGCTTAGCTCCTGCCTCTTCAACTGATTTCTCAACTTCTTTGGCCTTATCTGTTGTTACCTCAGTGGTGATTGGTTTTTCATTGAACGTCACCTGCTTCTTCTTTTTCGATTCGACCTCTTCTAACTGTCTCCCGTTCCTCAATGATACTGCATTCAGTGCTGCCCGTGGATTAGCTTCAGTGTCGCTGGGTAGTGCTCCAGCAGGTCGAGTATTTTGAGCCCCGGCCAGCTGTCCCAACTGGCGCTCTAGATTCCTCACTGTTGTGGTGAGGGTTTGATATTCAGTTCTGAATTGCTTGTTGTCCTGCACCAGCTGCTTCAGCAACTCATTCGTGCTATCATCAGATTGAGGAGGGGACCTCTGTGGTTGGTTATAATTCCCCTGTGGTCTTCCTGTATTCTGCTGCTGCTGATTACCACCCCATGAAAAGTTGGGATGGTTCCTCCAATTTGGATTGTAAGAATTCCCATACTGTGCATTCTGATTCACGGGTCCCCTATTTTGTTGTCCCACATAATATATGGATTCCAGATTGGTGGGGCACATATCACTTGTGTGGTTGTCACCACACATCTCACAGCATAATGACATTTGTTGGACTTGCTGTTTGGGTTGAACCTGCTGCATAGTCATTCGGTTCATCTAATTTGCCAATTTAGCCATTTCTGCTCTCATAGCTGCCAGGTCATCCAATTCTATCAAACCAGCTCCCTTTTGTTTAATGGCTCTGCGCGAGTCACCATCACCTTGCCAATTATGATCGTTGGCCGTGAAATTGTTCAATAGAAGTTGGATTTCACTGTATGGCTTAGCCATGCAACTGCCCCCGCATGCTGAATCAAGGTTTATTTTTGAAGCTTCATCTAGACCGTCAACGAACGTGTGCCCTAGTACCTCATATGTCTGGCAATGGTGTGGACAGTCCCTAAGCAGCTTCTTATACCTCTCCCATGCCTGTCGAAGAGTTTCTCCTTCCCGTTGTTCAAAACCCAAGATCTGGCTTCTCAGTGACTTGGTTTTCTTGGTTGGAAAGAATTTGATCAGAAATTTTATGGCCAAGTCATCCCATGTATAAATAATGTTTGCAGGCTCCTTTTGCAACCACTCTTTTGCTTCCCCCAATAGAGAAAAGGGAAACAACGTCAATCTCACATAATCTTTAGACTGATTTGGATAATTGTAAGTGTCTGTGATTTCCAAAAAGTTCTGAATGTGTCTCTGTGGGTCTTCGTGCGACAGTCCCACATACTGCCCCGTAGACTGGATTAGCTGCACCATGTATTGTTTCAACTCAAAGTGCCCTGTGATTTCAGGCTTTACAATTGCCTGAGTCATATTGGCAAGATTTGGTCTTGCAGCTTCAATTACTGCTCTCTCTGCATTTCCTGCCATCTCGATAGGCTGTGGTTGAACAACAATGTCCAACTCTTGATTAATTCTGGTCCTGGCTTCTAATTCCCTCCTTACTCTGTGTAATGTTCGCTCAATTTCTGGATCAAAGGGAAGAAGGTTGTTTGCACTTCTACTTCTCCGCATTCAATAGAAAAGCCTGTGTCAAAGCAAACAACGTAAGCCGATTAATAGAACTTGAATAAATAACAAATATAAGCTGAAGTTGGTAAAGTAGCAGATTTTTAAGTCCCCGGCAACGGCGCCAAAATCTTGTTGCTCCCTAACGCACACGCAAGTATACGTGGTCGACAAGAAATATAGGATTATGAGTCCAGGTTGTCGTACCCACAGGGACTTAAATTTACTACTTTCTAACGAACTAATACTGTTATCTAAGCAAGCAAGAATCGAGTTTAATAGTTGGGTTATTCTACTTGTAATTCTAATTTGTATCTAAGAATTGCAAAGAACAAAGTACGTATTTTGTAATCAAATAAACAAATATTCCAGGGTTGTGATTATGTTTCCAATCCTATTGCGTTCTAATTGACTTCTCGTTGATATAATTCATGTAAGATTGCTAATTGATCGATATATATACTCATAGCCTTCTTCCGAAGTACTATTCTCCTATTCCTAACAAGATTAACACCTATATTCCTATGGAATTAATCTAGCAAGAATAAAATAAAAACACGATATTCAATTAAGCATGGTGATTAAGTATATTCCTATCCTAACCACGAAACCGCCCCCCTTAAAAGGTTAAGAACATGCTTTCTTCAATTCTTTTCTAATCTAAGCGTAGTTTTCCCAAACATAGCATAGATAATTGATAGAACTTAATTGATGGCCAAAACAATTAAGCAATTAAGCATAGAATTGAAGAAACAATCATATGAACATGAATTATAAAAACGAAATCGTCAAGTTCGAAACACAATATTCATGGCTAATCACAACCCCAGAACAAGGGGTGATTAGCCACTCATGTTCAACAAAATCAAAAGATGAAGTATTAAAAAACTAATAAAAATACTAGACAGAGTTGATGAACTGAAGATTGACTGCGTTGTTGATGTTCCGTAGCGTTCTTAGACTTTAAAATCACGTTCTCTTCTCCAAGATGGGTTTAGGGGGTGTTTATATAGGAGTTGGGAAGGTTTGGGGTCGAATTAGGGGTCTCCTAGACGTATTAGGACAACCTCCCGCAGTCGGCGCCCTGGCTGGTTCCAGGCGCCCCCCAGGGCGCTGCGTCCAGTAAGTTTTTCAGCCTCACTGCCTCCAGCGCCACAGGTGGCGCCAGGCGCTGCCTGTGGCGCCCAGTCCCTCTTGGTCTGTTTTCTTCTCGTTTTGGCTCGTTTCTTCCCCGTTTTCGTCCCTGATTGCTCCCGACTCATTCCTACACATAAAAACACATTACATTCACATGAATCGACGCACTTAACATCCCAAATTCATAAAACAAGAGCTAAATATGAGATGATTTACATAGAATTTTATATCTTTTCTACCAATCATCATACGGCCGTAGGATCCGTCATGGGCCTTTATGGCGCGCGACTGATTACCACAGGCTCGTTCAGCCTAAGTGGACATACTGGTCCCCGAACCACGTAGGATCCCTTCGGTACATACATTTGAGTTTCTTGTTTATTTATCTCAAATCTTTTAGGAGGGCTTAACGGTTTCTGCTCTTTCTTTTGCCCCCGAGGAATGTAGAGAACAACATATTTAGATGACCTGCTTTCAATTTCTGACTTCTCCTCCACCTTTAAAGGAGCATTTTGGCCTTTCTTCTCTATGCTTTCCTTTTTTGGGATAGCTTTTGGCTTTATTTTTTTGTGGGCTATGGCAATGATAGCCTTCAGATCTGGGTTGAATTCCTTTTCTTCACAAATCATCCCAATAACTGGACCATTATTGTGAGCTGGCAGCGGATTGTTTGTTACATTGGGAGCATCCTCATCCCTTAGTACTATTTTCTTCTGTTCTATCAAATCCTCTACTGCCCTTTTTAACGTCCAGCAGTTTTCTGTGTCATGTCCCTCGGCCCTAGAGTGGTAGGCACAGCGGGTACCCCTTTGATACGAAGGTGATTCCGGATTTTGTCTGTTCGGGGGAACAGGCTGGAGTAGACCCATCTGGACCAATTTTGGGAAAAGGCTTTTATAATTCTCCGATGGGTGTAAAGTTTTTCCTCGGCGGCTCTCGGGCATGGAAGTTATTTTGTGGGGGTCGAGGATTGTAGTGGGTTTGGTACGGAGGTTGATTTCTGGGAGCTGGAGCTCTGTTCTGGTTAAACTGTTGTTGAGGCCTGCCATACGACTGGGCATTCATTATTGCGTATGGTGGATAAGCATAGGCTATATCCTGGTGGGGATAGTAATGCTGTGAAGCCCTTTCAGAGAAGAATGGCCTAGGCAGACGCGGTTTTCTTGTACCTGAGGCGGCCATTGATGACTCCTCTTTCTTCTTTCTGTTGGATAAACCTCCAGACCCGCCTTGAAGGGCTTGGGAAGTGGCTCTGATTGCGGATTGACTGAGGATCCGTCCTATTTTCAGTCCAGTTTCTACCATCTCGCCGATTTTTATAGCTTCAGCAAATGGCTTCCCCATTGCTGACATCATATTGTGATAGTAGTCAGCCTCTTACGCCTGCATAAAAACCATTACCATCTCGGCCTCATCCATCGGAGGTTTTACTCTCGATGCCTATTCGCGCTATCTAACAACATATTCTCTGAAACTTTCGGTGGCTTTCTTCTTAGATTGGCCAGGGAATTGCAGTCTGGTGCAATATCAATGTTATATTGGAACTGTCGAACGAAATCTCTCGCCAAATCGTCCCAAATATGCCATCTGGACATCTCCTGGTTCATATACCACTCAGAGGCGATGCCTGATAGACTTTCTCCGAAGTAAGCCATCAGGAGCTCTTCTTTTCCACCAGCCCCTCGTAATTGATTGCAGTATCTCTTGAGATGGGCAGTAGGGTCTCCATGCCCATCATACTTTTCAAATTTCGGTGTCTTGAAGCCCGCTGGTAGATGTACATGAGGGAACATACACAGGTCTGCATATGATACGCTTTTTGTCCGCTCAGATCCTGTATGTTTTTCAGACTTTGTTCGAGACCCCTCATTTTTCTTTCCATTTCATCTTGCTCGGGAGTCTTTGTATTTGTTTCTTGCCCCGGGACAAACTCATATCTAGGCATTTGAATGTAAGCCGTTGCAGGAAACTGAGCTGATTCGACTGGAAACGGATGTGCCTGATATGCAAATGGTGAAGGAATGAAACTGGGCCGAGGCAAGGCAGGCTGCGTTGTGGCAGCACAGGGTGGCGCGGTGAATATGTTTGAAGCCGTGCCGGCATTTGATATTTGAGGGCGTTCTTCTGAGGGCGTGCCCACAAAGTTAGCAGTGATGGTGGGATATCCCAGTGGGTAACTTATAGGAATATTAGTGGCCCCACCGGCTCTAGGAAAGAGCTCAGGAAATCCGGGAATAGCACTTGGTGGTTCTTTCCCATTGGTCCATGCATCCCACATCTCCATCATACGGAGACATAATAGTCTATTCTCCTCGGCAGCTGCCGATTCTGGGACCAGTATGCCGGAGATTGAATTTTCCTCCGTAATAGGAATTGTTGGCAAAGTTATCTCCGAAGCCATCTCAACACTTCCTTTTGATCTTGTGAAGTATGGATGAGTCGCCAGGTTACCACAAAACCAATCACCGATAAAAACCTATAGCTCAACAACAAACCGGTTAGTTTACGGCAAATAACAGATAGGCAATCGCACGTTGGGGTGTAATGCACCTAAGCAGTT
>MCJB01051796.1:0-66505 GCA_002018475.1 Nicotiana obtusifolia
TTTTCTCCCAAGATTTCTTTACCCTTGTATGTTACCACTGTCTTGTTGTAATTCTATGGTATGGTAGTAGGATCCGTCATGGGCCTTTGTGGCGCGCGACCGATGACCACAGGCTCATTCAGCCTAGGTGGACATACTGGTCCCTGAACCACGTAGGTTCCCTTTGGCACATACATTTGAGGTTTTTGTTTATTTAGCTCAAATCTCTTAGGAGGGCTTAACGGTTTTTGTTCTTTCTTCTGTCCCCGGGGAATGTAGAGAACAACATCTTTGGATGGTAAGGACCAGATTTCAGCCTTTGACTTCTCTTCCATCTTTGGAGGAACACTTTGTCTTTTCTTCTCTGTGCCATCCTGTTTTGGGACAGCTTTTGATTTTATTCTTGTGTCGGCTATGGCAATGATAGCCTTCAAAGCTGGGTTGAACTCTTTGTCCTTACAAATCATTCCAATGACCGGCCCGTTGTTATGAGCCGGTAGTGGGTTATTTGTTACATTGGGGACGCCCTTATCCCTTAGCACTATTCTTTTCTGTTCGATCAAGTCTTCCACTGCCCTTTTCAGTGTCCAGCAGTTTTCTGTATCATGCCCTTCGGCCCCGGAGTGGTATGCACATTGGGTGCCTCTTTGATAGGATGGCGATTCTGAGTTTTGCCTGTTCGGGGGAACAAGCTGGAGCAGACCCATTTGGACCAATTTTGGAAACAATCTTGAATAAGACTCCCCAATGGGTGTGAAATTTTTCCTTGGTGGCTCTCGAGCACGGAAATTATTTTGTTGGGGTCGAGGATTATAGTAAGTTTGGTATGGAGGCTGATTTTTAGGAGGTGGAGCTTTGTTTTGATTGAATGGTTGTTGAGGCCTGCCATATGGCTGGGCATTCATGACTGCGTATGGCGGATGGGCATAAGCTATGTCCTGGTGGGAATAGTAATGCTGTGGGGCCCTTTCAGAGAAGAATGGTCTAGGTGGCCGAGCCTTTCTTGTACCTGAGGCACCCATTGATGATTCCTCTTTCTTTTTCCTGTTGGCTAACCCTCCAGACCCGCCTTGAATGGCTTGGGAGGTGGCTCTGATTGCGGATTGGCTTAAAATCCGTACTGTTTTTAGGCCATTTTCTACCATTTCGCCGATCTTTATGGCTTCAGGGAATGGCTTCCCCATTACTGACATCATATTTTGATAGTAGTCAGCCTCTTGTGCCTGCAGAAAAACCATAACCATTTCAGCCTCGTCCATCGGAGGTTTTACCCTCGATGCTTGTTTGTGCCATCTGACGGCGTATTCTCTGAAACTTTCAGTAGCTTTCTTCTTCAAATTGGCTAAGGAGTTTCGGTCCGGTGCAATATCGATGTTGTATTGGAAATGTCGGACGAAATCTCTTGCCAAATCGTTCCAAATGTGCCATCTGGACATCTCCTGGTCCATATACCATTCAAAGGCGATGCCCGCTATACTTTCCCCAAAATAGGCCATAAGGAGCTCTTCTTTTCCACCTGCTCCTACTAACTGGTTGCAGTACCTTTTGAGGAGAGCAATAGGATCCCCGTGCCCATCGTACTTTTCAAACTTTGGTGTCTTGAAGCCCGCTGGCAAATGCACATGAAGGAACATACATAGATCTGCATATGATACGCTTTTCTGTCCACTTAGACCTTGGATGTTCTTGAGGCTTTGTTCATGACTCCTCATTTTTCTCGCCATCTCGTCTTGCTCGGGAGTTTTTATGCTTGTCTCCTGTCCTGGAGCAAACTCATATCTGGGCAATTGATGGTATGCCGTTGGGTAAACTGAGCTGACTCAACTGGAAAAGGCTGTGCCTAATGTGAAAAAGGTGAAGGATTGAAACTTGGCCGAGGCAAAGCAGGTTGCGTTGTGGCCGCACAAGGTGGTGCAGTGAATATATTTGATATCGCACCGGTATTTGATGCCTGAGGGTGATCTTCAGAGGGAGTTCCCACAAAATTGGCAGTTGTAGTGGGATATCCAGTGGGTAACTTATTTGAATGTTAGTGGTCCCACTGGCCCTAGGAAAGAGCTCAGGAAATCCTGGGATTGCGCTTGGTGGTTCCTTTCCATTCGTCCAAGCATCCCACATCTCCATCATACGGAGATGTAATAGTCTGTTCTCTTCGGCAGTTGCCGATTCCGGGACCAATACGCTAGAAATTGAGTTTTCCTCTGTGATAGGAATGGTTGGCAGTGTTATATCTGACGCCATTTCAACACTTCCCTTCGACCTTGTGAAATATGGATGTGATGCCAGATCTCCACAAAACCAATCACCGAAATAACAAACCTATGCTCAACATCGAACCAGTTAGTTCAGGACAAATAACAGATAGGTAATCGCACATTGAGTATGATGCACCTAAGCAGTTAAATGGATTCCTATGTGTTTCACGACAGTTGCGTGTTTCATTCCGGATTTGCCTATTTCCTTTCTTTTTCTTTCTAATTCTTATTATTATTATTATTATTATTATTATTATTATTATTATTATTATTATTATTATTATTATTATTTTATTTCCATTCTACTCTTGCTCTTTTTCTCCTCTCTTTTCGTTTGTTTTTTTTAATTAATTAATCAGATACTACATAATTCTGGGGAAATAAATATGAAAATAGAGAAGCAACTTTCAATTTCCATTAACAAAACATTTCTGTTATAGAATCGATCTTTAAAGAAGAACAACAATAGCCTTGAAACAATTCTCAAAATAAGAAAAGGAAAATACATATTGCAAAATGAAGAATACATTAAAGCTTCAGTTCCTGGGGCCCGTGGGACATCGTTCTTTCTTGTCACGGGCCTCTGTGCAAGATCCCCTTGGAGCTGCTCTAAATCGCTCATTATCTGGCGGACGTATATCATCACCGCGGCGAAGAAGGTGGTCTGAGTCATGTCTTCACAGGCCTGGCATTTCGCAACAACATACTCGGCAATTGCCCTAACCTTCTCTCGAATAATACCCTTCTCTTGAAGCAAACACCCTATTTGCTGATCTCGGGCCTTTAGCACCTGAAGGTCACGATGGTTCTGATTTTGTATCTGTCGCAAATCCTGTTCCATCTGGGCCATTAGATCATAGCAGTGTTCTCTGTCTGTTTTAAAGTTCCGAGCTCGTTTCTCTGCTTCATTTTCCAGACTGGTTATCTTTCTTTTCAAGTCGGTGATTGTTCCCTCATATCTTCTTTTGATTTGCCGGACAAACTGCGCAGGCCCTTCGGCATTTTCTGCCAATTGTTTTCTAATTTTTTCCTGCCTTGCTTCAGATTTCTCTAGACTGCCTTGGCATTCTATTACCTTCTTTCTCAGGCTGCTGATAAGCTTTCTGTCTGCCTGGCTCCTTTCTTGATTTCTGGCAGCCACTTTCATCTGTTGAATTTGAGCCTTGAGGGCTTCGTTTTCCTGAGTCAGTTCTTTCTTTTCTCCTTCGTCCGTTGCTGCTTGCAAACCTTTCTTGAACTGAAGATCCCTGACTTGTTTTTCTAATTTACTTATGATAGCCCTATGCTCATTTTCTTTGGCCAACCAGTCCCATTGGGCTTGTGACTCTAAAACTCTTGGAGGTGGGGTCTTTTGGCTGGTCGTCTGGGCTCGGTTTCTTTCTTGTACTAGGCTAAATAACCAGGGGAGACTTCGCCCCGAGACATGTCCCGAACATAAGTGCTTGCCAGTAGGTATTGACATTCGCTCCAAATCTGACGAACCGCTTTTTCCGGAAACTGTCCCTCGACACTAATTTCAATTGCATGTCAGCTGAGATCTTCATCTTTGGGTACCGTTTGACATCTTCCAAATTGTCTCAAAGCCCGGCATGGTGCATAAGGTTGGATGCTTCTAAGACCCATTAGGAGAAAATAAGGCCCCGTAGCCGACATATACAAGACTTCGTCGATTGGAGAACATCCGAGCGTCCACTCTAGTTGCTCCGCAGTGAGAGAACGGAGATGGGATATCCATTCTGTGACCCCTTCGGGCATACTAACACGTTCAATCCTGGCTTGGAATTCTGCTATACAACTCTTTTCTGTCGATGGGTACCTCATGTACCGAGGGCGCCGACAAAGATGCTCAACCATCCATATTTGCAACAGTAGGTTATACCCTTCGAAGAAGTTTCTTCCGGCCTTACAGGCTGTGAGGGCTCGAAAAATCTCAGATACGATCATGGGTGCAAGAACACTCTTGGCCTAAGTGAGCAATGTGCTGACAACTCTAGCTATCCGGATATCAATGTGCCCGTCTTTTCTGGGGAACGCTATGAGACCCAGAAATTCTACCATGAAGGCGAAACACCGGTGTTCTTCCCATTTTGATCGGATTTCTCTACTACGGGTTTTGCTTTCCGGATCGTTAAAGCCCCCTACATGGCTGTACCGTTGATAAATAAATCGCAGGGTAGAAAATCCGTTTGCCAGATCTGGGTTTTGGACCCCTCTACTTATTTTTAGCAGGTCTAGGATATGTGGCGTAACGGCTCTTGGAGCAATCAGATACCCATGCCTCAATGGAACTTCATATTTCCGGATATACCCGGTCATTTCCTCCACGGTTGGTGTTAACTCAAAATCTGAGAAATGGAAGACATTGTGGGCCGGTCCCAAAATGTGACTAAGGCCTTTATGAGGTCTCCCCTAGGCCTATTGTTAGCAAATCTGGGAGACTGCCCAAATACCGCTTGACCGTGTTCTGACATTATTCACTCAAATCCTTCCACCACATGTGCAACTCCAACGGGATCTTAGTCATTATCTCCATTTTAGATTCGTGCTCGTTCTGCACATTTAAATTAGGGTGATCAGCGAATCTTTAGAAAAATGGTCGATTTTGCACATATTTAACTAAACGGCTACTTTTGCAAATACAGCCCTTCAGCACTTCGAAAGGGAAGATTTTAGGGCTGTGCTTGCTAGGTGGCCCAAATTTGAAATAGGTGGTCGTTTTTGCAAAAACAGTCTTCCGGCGTCCTTTGGAGACATTTGGGTTATTTATGCAAAGACGACACTACCTAACCATTTTTATGTTCGAATTTTCCCAAAATAAAATACTTAAAAGAAGCAAAGGTATTTCTGAATTTTTTGAAAAATTTTATTTGTATTTTTTTTTTTATTAAAGAAAGACTACTTTGGAAATTTTCAAAAGACAACATTTGATTGAATTTTTTTTTTATCTTTTCCAAGGAAGAAAGAAAAATTTTCATTGCCTCAAATTCCTAAGATCTTACTTTTATCAAGAAAGAAGAAAGAAAATACTTTTGGGCAAAAAATATATATTTTTGAACTTTATTGCATAAAAGCAAGAAAAGAATACTTAGAAAAAGTAAGAACATATTTTGACTTCTCATGTACAAAGAAAAAAAGTATTTTGGATCTTTTCATTTATTTAGAAAAATATTTATATTTTTTTTTTTTTGAGCTTCCAAAAGTAAGAAAGAAAATATGTAGCATTTTATTCTTTTCTTTTTTTTTTCAAAATTCTTTGATTTAGAAAAATATTTAGAAATCTTTCAAAAATTTATTTGGTTTTTTTTTTTTTTGTGTTTTTTCTTTTTGCTCTTGCTTTGAAAATCAAATTTTTTTTTTTTCGTTTTCTATATCCTCCTTTTTCAAAAAAATTTCGGCAGACGCCTTATTTTGGACACCAGATTTTTTTTTTTGAAAAGACGTGTAAGCGACCCTCAATTTTCTCGTACCTCACTTTTTATCAACTCATTTTTCAAATTTTTCTGATTTTATTCTAATAGCCGGTCAACACGCAAACCGAGGCGAAATAATGCACAAGTAGCACGTAAATTAAGCATCAGGATGGTTTTTGATTTCGGAGTCACCTGTCCTAGACTGACCCAATCCCTGTATTGAGTCCCCTAAGTTAAATGCACATGATGCAAATAAACGTTCCTACTAGGGATTCGGCATGAGGTTATGTTACTCTAAGCTGAAACTTGGGTATTGTTCTAGACTTGTGAACCCGAGCGGACAACTCGAGCCGAGGAGGGGGCTACGTACAGGGTACCAAAAGGCCACTCGGCTTTGTAACTTATCCGTCCTCTTTCTCATTTAAGGTGACACTAACAGAATAGGGAGTCACGGCCAGCGTGCACATCCCCGAAGATGAGAAGAGAAAGGTTCGGAGCAGTTTTATAAACAGTTCAAATAGTATCAAAGCAGTAAAAAGTGGCAGTTAGCACATTAGGCATAACAGGTAATACAATCAGATAAAAGCCAAAGATAACAATCGTTTTAAGCTCGAATTCTTGAACCCTGATCTGCAAAACCAGAGATTCTGGGTTCGATTCCCAGCAGAGTCGCCAGAGCTGTCACACCTCTTTTTCATACACCCGGTAACGAACATATAAAGAGTTTTTCCAATTAAAGTGACATTATTCGAAATGGAATTATTTTAATTTATTTTTCAGATTCGCCACTTGGGAATTTTAGGTTGGTGTCCCAAGTCACCGGTTTTATCCCAAATCAAGGAAAATTTTTGACTTTCTTAACGAAGTCTGCGAACCAGAAATTCTAGGTAAGGAATTCATTTAACCCGAGGGAAGGTGTTAGGCATCCTCGGATTCCGTGGTTCTAGAACGGTCACTTCATTGCCATAATCGGCTTATTATCTGATTTTAATACATGTTATTAGCCTATAGTGTATTTTCTTTATTTTGATTTTTGCTTTTTAGAATTATCGGAGAGTTGCAATGTTAATCAAAATATATCACAAATTATGTCACATAAATGCACTCGTAATTTGTAACACCTTTTAATTTAACATTGGAATTTTAGATTTGGGTCACATAAATGCGCACCCGAGTTTAGGAAATTGAATTATTATAATAACGCGCCTAAAGCAAACTAAGCATTTTTAGTTTTTTGAGGGCCATGAAATTCACTAAACGGCAAACCTCGATTTTTTAAGTATTTAATTAATGAGGGCCATGTATTTGTAAATTTTGTTTGGTATGGCACGCCTCAAGTTATTTCGAAAAGATTTTATTATTTGAAGTTGTTAAAATCGGATTACCTAAAAGGCACCCCCGAAATTGACATTGTTACTATATCACGGGAACCGTACCCATAACCTCAATGTAGTTAATCGTGCCTAGAAGTGAGCGACTAAAGTTTGAAGCGTTAAGGCTTATTTACTCTAATTCTGCATTTAATTAATTAAGAGGGCCATTGGTAATCGTCGTTAATTGTATGGCTCACCTCTATTAATTTAACGAAATTTATTAACACTACATAACATTAAATATTCATATCAGCAAACCAGCCCATTTATTTCCAATGAATATATTAAGCCCAACACAAATCATTCAACATGATTTCATTTGTCAATATAGCCACTAACTTCATAAAATAAATACAATTTGAATTTAACGCTAACTTTCAGAAACAGCCCCATTTGATTCTTAAAGTGCACAAACTCAAATGAAGCAGGTTCGATTACAAACACAGCCAGTAATTTCGTAAAGATGACTATACTCTGAATTTTACATTAATAGCACCATTTCTATAACAGCCATTTTAAATTAGGTCAATCAACATAGCTTAATTATAGACATAGCTGCTAAATTTATAAATACAATTACATGCCAAACTTTACATTAACAGTACCATTTTCAGAACAACAGACTTAGAATATACCAATTAACAGGATTGTGAACGTAGCCATCAACTTCATAAAATGACTACATTCCAACTTTATATTAACGACACTATTTCCATAATAGCTGTTATCTGTTAATTTCCAGCATTAGTACTCGAAAAAGAAGCAGCTGGCATTAGAATTTCATACTAATTTCAGCATTTATGTTTGAATTTCACAACTGCTATATTTCAAATCTAAAAAAAAACAGCATGATTCCAAACAGACCATAGAATTTAGTATGTACTCACTGGCATAAACTCTATCAAATTCAAGATTATTTATATTATTATAAGAATATCAATCAAAACAGCTGGTACAAGATGTACATTGGCTCTTATTGTAGTTAATTCTAAGTGTTAACTAACTGTCATATTCATCCATCATAGTGCATTGATGAAACTACATAGAGAACATTATTTGAATCTCATAGAACATTATCTTAAAACAGAATCTCAATCAGACTAAACAATACAATTCCCCTAACTACAGTTAACAGAGACATATATATGACTATAGTTGTTTGAATTTCATCTATCATATATGACATTAATGTTCTGTTATATAGAGAACATTATTTGAAGCTACATGGATATGAGATATGAACTTTATCAAAGTGCTGATATAATGAATTCAATGTTATTTATCATGAACAGTAATAGAGTTAATAATAGAAAACTAACAATTATAGGTAACCACTAGTAGTTAAGAACAACTCTAAAACAGAATTTCAATCAGACTTAAATCAATCCAAAATGATTATCAGTTGAGCAAACGCGAGCAGTCTGAGTATAACCACAGGAACAAAGTCTCAAATAAAGAGTACATACGCAGCAACAGTCATTCAGTAACACAGAAACAATTGATCAATCATGAATGAGCAAGCTAAACAAAATTAACAGAACATCAAGGACACAAGATTGAAACAGTAAATATTAAATAGTTCATTTATTCATGTTTTTAACTGAGATTACAAGAAGGTTTCGGGACATACCTATATGAAGTGAACACCTAAACAATTTTGACCAAGCAGCAACAAGCTAACAGCAACCAGCAACTCGATTTCACTTCAAAATTAGATGCCAAATTCAGTCGAACACTTAGAAGTTTTTGTTTTCCGTAGGACTCTAATTCTCTTTTGAATATCAACGTATCAGTATATTTTTTTTTACTGAAGGATGACTGATTCCCTTTTTTTTATAGGCCAACAGAACGGACTCTTTTTTAGATTTTATTTTCTGATTTTTCTGTTAACAGAATCCCTTCACATAATACAGACTCACACTCCCCTAACAGATTCTCACCTTTGCATGTGCGTGACTATCACCCTCAAAAATAGAAATCTGTTTTAAACTTTTGAAAAATACCTTTTGCCCCCCCGAGTTTCCCTTTTTATTTTATTTAATTACTGTTAAAGGCTTACTAGAAGCTTCCAGAGAAAACTACCTATTTTCTGACTTTTAATTCCTACGGGTCAAATTGACCCGGCCCAAACACATGGCCCAAATTCGATTTTGTCGACCCAGTATCCTTTGGCTTCAATCTTAGACACTATTTCATTTATAGCCTCTTTAAACTTTAGCCAACAGAAATGGACCAATTTTGACCTCTAAAAGAAAATCAAAAACTAGATAATTAAAGAAAGGAGCAGAAAATGAAGGTATTACGGAATATACAAAAAACTGAAAAAGGAAAAAGTAAAAAGAACTACCTCGGACCAAATCTTCTAACAAAAATCTGATTTTGAAACCAAAAATCAACTTTAACCGTGTGTTCTTGTTAAGAACACCCGACTAAAGTGCATTTTGGCTTCAAAATCGGCTTTATTGGGCTTTGATTTAAAAACTCGAGCTTGTAGGGTTTCCGTTTGAAATTGACGGATTTTCAGTGACTCTTGGTTGGACGGTTTGTGTATTAGAGATGAGAGGGGAACTATTAGTGTTTGGGTGTCGGCTGATTTTGGAGTGGATTTGAAGAAGAGCAGCCATGGCTGCTTATGTTGAAAGGGGCGGCTAGGGTTTTGGGGGTTAGAGGGGTCTGTTTGGACGATGGAATTGGGGGGAGGGGGGTAGGGTTAGGTCAGGACAGTCATATAGAGGTGGAAAAAGTTCTGAGCCGTTGGATCTTTGAAGATCAACGGCTCAGATGAGTTGTTTGGACAAAAACGGGGTCGTTTTGGTCTTTAAAGAAGGGAGTTTTTGGGCCAGTCCGGTTAGTCAATTGGGCTTGGTTTAGATTTAAAACCATGGCCCAATCCGGTTCTTCTTCCTACTTCGTTTTTATTTATTTTTATTTTTAATTTCTCTTTTTAATTTTAAAACTAGAAGACTTAGTAATTTAAAATCCTATTTTACCTAAATGTGAAATTAATCTGAATAAGTATTTATAAAAATATAATAACACTTAATTCTAAGAATTAAAGATTAAAAATTAAAGAAAGTGTAAAAATAAACTATTTTTATAATTTTTAATTTTATAAAACCAACGGCTAGTAATTCAATCCTATAAAATAAATCCTAAATTAATGCATGATATTTTTGGGTATTTTCATGGTTTAATTACTTAAAAATTAAACACACAAGAAATATAAGTAATTTAAAATTCAATAAATTCCTAAACAAAGCTAACAATTAATTATAAACTATTTTTATTTTATTTATAGGAGTGTTTCGGTCACAGCAAAAATTACGTGCTCACAATATTGGAAGATGAGGGAGAGAATATATTCTTAGTGGTGCGTAGGAACTTGAGTACTATGAGCGTAAAGGAGGAATGAGATGTGCAGTGTGAGAACTTATTTCATGCTAGATGTAGGGTGAAGGGAAAGGTGTGCTCGATGATAATTGATTCAGGTAGTTTCACTAATGTAGTGAGCCACATGTTGGTAATTCAACTTGACATACCTACGATAAAACATCCCCATCCCTATAGGTTGCAGTGGTTAAGCGAGTGTGGTGAGTTAAAGGTAGTAAAGCAGGCGCTTATTATGTTCAAGGTGGGAGCTTATCAAGATGAAATCTGGTGCGATGTACTGCCTATGCAGGCGTGCCATTTATTGTTGGGAAGGCCTTGGCAGTTTGATAGGTGTGTTGTTCATGATGGAAAGGCCAACACTTATACGCCCAAGCTGGAGGGAAAGAGTTATGTATTAAAGCCCTTGACACCTAAACAAGTTAGTGATGATTACAAGCGCATGCGAGAGCTGAAAGAGGCAGCTAGAGCTAACTCTCCTATGGAGGCTACAACCGAAGCCGTAGACCATGCCAGTATTGATACAGGCCAACCTGATCAAGCTAAGTTCATGCCATCAATGATGGATAAGACAAGGCAAGGCGTTGGTTAGCCTTGATTTAGGCGTTGGTGATTGGCCTTAGTGAGGCGTGTGATGTTGATGTTACACATTTTTGTTTGTGTTGTATTATTGTGTTGTTATGGAAGACATTGATTCTTAAGTGGGGGTCCTGCGCGGCCATTCTCTTTACTTAGCCAGATTGTGGCCTCTTTGGTAGTTATTTGTTTCCTAGTTGATTTAGAACAAGGTTCATTCTATATAAGCCTAAAAACTTCATTATTTTCAGAACCTAACTTTGATATTCAATACAAAAATCGGCAGCAACTTTGCTCCAAGCTCGTGTGCTTTGAACTTGTTGAATTTTTGGTGTGATTCCAAATTGAACTCGTTCCTTCGTTTGATCGAACAGTTTGCAAGACCATCGTTGGCTTGAGGGTTGTTCGTATAGTATAGGTACTCCGTGACTTCATCAAGAAGGTAAGTAGACTAGTTCCTACTTGTTGTCTTGATAGTTCATTGAGCATCTTGCTTCTATCCTTTTATCTTGTTTTTCGCATTTTATATTGCATCATTGTTTCCCTCTTAAACTAGGCTTAGGGTTTCTTATCCGTCTCCTATATGAATCAATTCAAGAAGACAAGTTGATGTCCAAGAACTTCATGAATTCAATGCAAACATGTCAAGAACTGTCGAACTTCAAGAATCCCCAAGATTAAACATGAGTTAATTCAAGAACAACATGTTGATGTCCAAGAACTTAAGGAATTCAATGAAAATATTTCAAGAACGGTCGAACTTTATGAATCCCCTGTCACGACCCAGGCCGGAGGGCCATGACTGGCACCCGGGCCATTCTTGCCGAGCACCAATGCACATTTTATCTAACCTTTCTTACTACCCATAAGGGCCGATGAGATCAGTATAAATGGTAGATATGAATCCTAAACAACCAACAATGACAGATAATGGCATGAACATATATATCATGAGCCGACAAGGCTATCATGAATCTACATATAAGGTACGAGCTGACAAGCTGCCATGAAAGACTATACAACAAAAATTAGTCGACAGGGCAATCCAAACTATACATGAGTCGACACCTGTCTATAAGCCTCTAAAGGAACATAAGTGTTGCAACATTGCCGGAACAGGGCACCGACATACCCATAACGCCTATAACAAAAATGCATACTAAGAGCACGGCAAGTTCGGAGAAGGGATCTGCCAATAACCACTGAACTGGGCATCCTACTATGGTGGCAGAGCTTCGCCTACCAGTTTATCAGGATCTGTAGCACAACATGCAGCGCCCACAAATAAAAGGACGTCCGTACGAATAAAAAACTGAGTATGTAAGGCAGGAAAGCATAAGTAAGAAAAAGAATGTAAAAAGGGCTAGAGAATATACAACCTACGTATAAGGTACGAGCTGACAAGCTGCCATGAAAGACTATATAACAAAAATTAGTCGACAGGGCAATCCAAACTATACATGAGTCGACACCTGTCTATAAGCCTCTAAAGGAACATAAGTGCTGCAACATTGCCGGAACAGGGCCCCGGCATACCTATAACGCCTATAACAAAAATGCATACCAAGACCACGGCAAGTCCCGAGAACGGATCTCGCCAATAACTGCTGAACTGCTAGCCTACTATGGTGGGGTAGCTTCGCCTGCCTGTCTATCAGGACCTGCAGCACGACATGCAGCGTCCACAAATAAAAGGACGTCAGTACGAATAAAGTACTAAGTATGTAAGGCAGGAAAGCATAAGCAAGAACAATAATGTAAAAAGGGATAGAGAATATACAGCCTGTAACATCTAGGTACCTCTGAAGGCTGCTGACATAATGCATGATGCATATATATATATATATATATATATATATATATATACACACACACACACACACATAAACTTTTAAAACATACGCCTCTGTGGGTATCATTATCATAATATCGTACCCGGCCCTAATAGGCTCGGTAAAAACGTACCCGGCTATCATAAGGCTCCGTAGAATCGTACTCGGCCATAGAGGAGCTCGGTAAAACCCAACTGATTAGTGGTTGCACAATAGGTGCCGTACTCGGCCGACTATAGCGCGGCTCGGTAGAGTAAAATAGATACATATATATGATGTGTGTTGGACTAATTGGAATCACATTCTGAACCTTTCGGAGTGACGTAATATCGGTATCCTCCGTACACGTTATTAGGACTAAATCCTCGTCAAGAATCTTATAAGAATCAGGAAGTACCAACAACATTGATAAAATAAGAATAAAAGAAGTAACATCAACATCAATCGTTCCATAAGAAGGGCAGCAATGTAAGTACTGCTAGCCTCTAAGAGTGGAGTATCTTTGGAAGCTCGTTCATTACATTACGCACAATCGAAGTCGTACAAAAGAAGGAAAGGGATAGCCTCACATACCTTGTATATACTGCCCAATCTCAAGCTATGAAAATGCCATGACTCCTTTGTCTACAATAAGAGAAATGACACTATCGTTATCGTTTAAGCGTCGTAACTATTATTTATCAATCTTAACCTATTTTATGATGAAACGGACAGAACCTCCCCTATTTATATGACTTCCCAAAAGTTAAAACAATCACCAAACAGCCCAAACAACATCAATAATAATTATATTGAGCCTCCCAAAACAATCCACCAACCAACAACATTACTAGCAAGCTTTTAGACATATATCTCACAAGTTCTAGCTTCAACGACTTAGCCGTAACTTGGATAATCGTAAATACATGTAGTGTATGAGGTTACATACCTTTAAACAGAAGAAAAAACTCCAATTTGACCTTAATTGACCATGAAATATTCCTCGAATGCTGCCACAAGAACAAGGAAGCGAAGCTAGCAATCAATTAGGATTTTTCGGTACTAGAATCACTTTAGAAGACTTGAAATCACCTAGGGTTGATATTAAAACTTGAGGGAGTATTTTACAGAACACAAAACACTTAAAACAACCTTCCACACAAGCTGGAACAACACAAAAATCAGCAACAACAAGAAGAACAAGAAACTTACTAGCGCCACGGGATTTCCAACTCTTGATTTGTGTTATTTTCCCTTTGTTTCAGTCTTGGATCATGAGAGAACCTTGAGAGAGTGTTATTAGGGTTATAAGGTTTGCATATACTGAAAAATAATTACTTAAAACGGGGTTGAGGCGTGTTATATATATCCATATGTCTTAACCGCCTATGTGGGCCCCATAGAGAGCTGCTTGGCGCAATATCGCGAAAACGCGAATATCTCTCAAAATGGGGTTTTGGCCTCTTTGTTAGTTATTTGTTTCCTAGTCTATTTAGGACAAGGCTCATTCTATATATGGCTAAAGACTTCATTATTTTCAGAACCTAACTTTGATATTTAATACAAAAATCGGCAGCAACTTTGCTCCAAGCTCACGTGCGTTGAACTTGTCCAATTTTTTGTGTGATTCCAAATTAAACTTGTTCCTTTGTTTGATCGAATAGTTTGTAAGACCTTAGTTGTCTTGAGGGTTGTTCGTATAGTATAGGTACTCCGTGACTTCATCAAGAAGGTAACTAGACTAGTTCCTACTTGTTGTCTTGATAGTTCATTGAGTGTCTTGCTTCTATCCTTTTATCTTGTTTTCCGCATTTTATATTGCATCATTGTTTCCCTCTTAAACTAGGATTAGGGTTTCTTATCCTTCTCCTATGTGAATCAATTCAAGAAGACAAGTTGATGTCCAAGAACTTCAAGAATTCAATGCAAACATGTCAAGAACGGTCGAACTTCAAGAATCCCCAAGATTAAACATGAGTTAATTCAAGAACAACATGTTGATGTCCAAGAAATTCAAGAATACAATGAAAATATTTCAAGAACGGTCGAACTTTAAGAATCCCCTGTAACGACCCAAACCGGAGGGCCATGACTGGCACCGGGGACATTCTGGCCGAGTACCAATGCACATTTTATCTAACCTTTCTTATTATCTATAAGGGCCGATGAGATTAGTATAAATGGTAGACATGAATCCTAAACAACCAACAATGACAGATAATGTCATGAACATATATATCATGAGCCAACAAGGCTGTCATGAAGCTACGTATAAGGTATGAGCTGACAAGCTGCCATGAGAGACTATACACCAAAAATTAGTCGACAAGGCAATCCAAACTATACATGAGTTGACACCTGTCTATGAGCCTATAAAAGAACATAAGTGCTACAAAATTATCAGAACAGGGCCCCGACATACCCATAACGCCTATAACAAAAATGCATACCAAGACCACGGCAAGTCCCGAGAAGGGATCTCGCCAATAACTGCTGAACTGGTAGCCTACTATGGTGGGGTAGCTTCGCCTGCCTGTCTATCAGGACTTGCAGCATGACATGCAGTGTCCACAAATAAAAGGACGTCAGTACAAATAAAGTACTAAGTATGTAAGGCAAGAAAGCATAAGTAAGAACAATAATGTAAAAAGGGATAGAGAATATACAACCTGTAACATCTAGGTACCTTTGAGGGCTGCTGACATAATGCATCATGCATATATATATATATATACACACATACATAAAATTTAAAGCATACGCCTCTGTGGGCATCATTATCATCATATCGTACCCGGCCATCATAAGGCTCAGTAGAATCGTACCCAGCCACGTGGAGCTCGGTAAAACCCAACTGATCAGTGGTTGCACAATAGGTGTCGTACTCGGCCGACTATAGCGCGGCTCGGTAGAGTAAAATAGATACATATATATGATGTGTGTTGGACTAATTGGAATCACATTCTGAACCTTTCGGAGTGACGTAAGGTCGGTATCCTCCGTACACGTTATTAGGACTAAATCCTCGTCAAGAATCTTATGAGAATCAGGAAGTACCAACAACATTGATAACATAAGAATAAGAGAAGTAACATCAACATCAATCGTTCTATAAGAAGGGAAGCAATTGTAAGTACTGCTAGCCTCTAAGAGTAGAGTATCTTTGGAAGCTCGTTCATTACATTACGCACAATCGAAGTCGTACAAAAGAAGGAAAGAGATAGCCTCACATACCTTGTATATGCTGCCCAATCTCAAGCTATGAAAATGCCATGACTCCTTTGTCTACAATAAGAGAAATGACACTATCGTTATCGTTTAAGCGTCGTAACTATTATGAATCAATCGTAACCTATTTTACTATGAAACAGACAAAATCTCCCCTATTTATATGACTTCCCACAAGTTAAAACAATCACCAAACAGCCCAAACAACATCAATAATAATCATATTGAGCCTCCCAAAACAATCCACCAACCAACAACATTACTAGCAAGCTTTTAGACATATATCTCACAAGTTCTAGCTTCAATGACTTAGCCGTAACTTGGATAATCTTAAATACATGTAGGGTAAGAGGTTACTTACCTTTAAATAGAAATAAAAACTCCAATTTGACCTTAATTGACCACGAAATATCCCCCCAATGCATCCACAAGAACAAGGAAGCGAAGCTAGCAATCAATTAGGGTTTTTCGGCACTAGAATCATTTTAGAAGACTTGAAATCACCTTGGGTTGATATTAAAACTTGAGGGAGTATTTTACAGAACACAAACAACTTAAAACAACCTCCCACACGAGCTGGAACAACACAAAAATCAGCAACAACAAGAAGAACAAGAAACTTACTAGCGCCACGAGATTCCTGACACTTGATTTGTTGTGTTTTCCCTTTGTTTCAGTCTTGGATCATGAGAGAACCTTGAGAGAGTGTTCATAGGGTTCTAAGGTCTGCATATACTGAAACATAATTACTTAAAATGGGGTTGAGGCGTGTTATATATATCCATATGTCTTAACCGCCTATGTGAGCCCCATAGAGAGCTGCTTGGCGCAATCTCGCGAAAACGCGACTATCTCTCACCTCGGAGATCGTATCGACAAACGGTGTAACTCGTTAGAAACGAGACTCATAGACCTTGAATTTATGGGTTTATCACCCCGTAATTACAAGTAAATTGGGAGAAAATCTTAGTGGCATTTAACCTAATGTATAAGTAAAATTATGTATGTAAGTTGCGACAACTTTTGTCGACTTTTGTTTCATAACTCGTTTGGCTTCAAGACTTATGAAATGGATATTATATGATTCAAATAACTTAAAACATAACCTCTTGGTAATATTAATCACCTCTAGATTTACCCAAAAATACGAGTTACAACATCCTTGATTCGAGTAACTTCCAATACTTGTTAACCACTCTTATACACCCTTGCATCATTTAAGACCAATAGGACTAAATTCTTATCATCTCAAAGGTAATCTCTTCTCGGACCTACGTAGACTAACTTACGACGTAATCTAACGTATACAAATATGGGTTGTAACACCCTCCCCCCCCCCTCCTTAGGAACATTCGTCCTCGAATGTAAGGGTTTACGGGGAGTCGAACTAATCGTGGATTTCTGACAAAAATTTCTGGCTGAGTTTCCTCTATAAAATGGACACTAGCAAAACTTGCAACAAGTTAAACCCAACCTATGGCCTTACAAGGCTATATAAAACATTATAGCTGTGTACATAATCTGCATAGCACCATTTTGTATTAAGAAAGAGTATTCTCAAGTTATTGCTTCCCTCATAGAGACGTTTCTCCTTCTAATGCGTCATGCGTTCCCCCAGCATCCTCGTTATCTTCATTCTGGAACAGGTAAGGGTATTTAGGCTTCATCTCATCATCTGCTTCCCATGTCATTTCTTTCATATTATTGTTCCTCCATGATACTTTGACGGAAGCTACATCCTTTGTTCGCAGCTTGCGGACTTATCGATCTAATATAGCCACTAGCATTTCTTCATATGATAGATCCTTTGTAACTTGTACATCTTTGATAGGGACGACCCGAGAAGGGTCTCCAATACATTTCCTCAACATAGATACATGGAATACTGGGCGGACAAATTCCAATTCGGATGGCAATTCTAACTCATAAGCAAACTGTCTAATTCGTCGAAGAATTTGTACGGCCCGATATACCGCGGATTCAGTTTACCCTTCTTCCCAAAACGCATAACACCCTTCATCGATGAGATCTTTAGGAAAACCCAATCACCAACCTCAAATTCCAAGTCACGACGTCGGACATCGGAATAAGATTTTTGCCTGCTTTGTGCCGCCTCAATCGCTCTTGTATCACTTTTATCTTCTCAATGGCTTGGTGAATCAAATATGGCCCATATAATTCTGTCTCACCGACTTCAAACCATCCAACTGGCGATCTACATCTCCTCCCGTATAGTGCTTCGCACGGGGCCATTTTAATACTGGAATGGTAGCTATTACTGTAGACAAATTCTATGAGTGCCAGATGATCATCCCAGTTCCCCTTGAAATCTAGAACACATGCTCGTAGCATATCTTCAAGTGTCTGAATGGTACGTGCAGCCTGTCCATCAGTCTGTGGATGGAATGTCGTGCTGAGATTTACTTGTGTGCCTAAACCCTTCTGAAAAGACCTCCAAATGTTAGCCGTAAATTGAGCTCCTCGGTCTGATATAATAGACACCGGCACACCATGAAGCCTAACAATCTCCTTGATATACAGCTTCGCATAATCTTCAGCTGTGTAAGTTGTCTTAACTGGCAGAAAATGGGCACATTTTGTAAGTTGATCAACTCTAATCACACAACCTCAAGCACTCAACTCTGGCCTTACTTTGCCACTACAGGAGCAAAACAACAGTAGAAGAAACTCTTTCAAAGACACAACAATTACATAAGACAGCAACAATAGCTCAGTCTTCCATCCACCATGATCTACTCCTGTGGTCAGCCTATTACGGAGGAAGCAATGCGCAACATCCCTAATACTCATCCCATTGCTACTTTGGCACCTAGACGAGACACCAACCACTTTGTGCAATTCCACCATAAGCTCAAGCATAATGCTTAATCTAAAAAGCCCAAACAAGATATTGCCAAACCAAAAGAACATAGATGCTCACTCCACTGCCAGCAACAGAAGAAACTCAATAACAACAAACTCACCTCTCAAATGCAGCAGTCAAGGAAAACTCCAAACCTATACCAACAGCAGCAGCATGAAGCCTCCATTGAACTCAACAACTTTCACATCACTGCAGATAGCTTGGTAAGGCCCAAATTATTGCTGCAAGTGAAGGTGTGGTATTAGCACTTTCAGTGCTCAATCTCTTGCATTTACAGCAATCATCATGGACCTTTCTTGTCACCATACAGCACTAGAACCCAGTCAACACATAGCCACACAAGAACAGCAGTAGGAACAGGAAATCACTAAGCCAGCAGCAACCACATGGCATAGAAGCCCAACCAACAGACAGACAACAGAAGCAACACTCAGCAGCAAACATACATGATCAAAGAGTCATAAAACAGCAACATCAGCACACAAATCAAAACAAATTGCTACATCATCAGCAGCAAACCAAATTCCAAAATAGCAACAGCACAAACACCAATCCCTTTACTAAACTCAGCAACTTCTACAACACTGTAAACAGCTTGAAATGGTCCAGGTCATTGCTGCAGTTGCAAGGTGTATTTGTACCCTGGGTCCTCATTCTGTTGCAACTACAACAATCATCTACAAAGCATCACTAGAAACCATACAACACACATAAATGCAGTAGCAGCATAACAAGCTATCAGCATTCACAAGACATAGCAGTACCATCAACAGGCTACCAAAAGAAGCAGCAGGAATCAAAAGAGAACAGCAGCTCCCACAGAAGCAGAAAGCAAATCAGACAACCTAACAGAAAACACAAGATACAGACACACACTCAACAGCAGCAGATTCAGCATACAAGTCACCACTCCAAACTTAGAACCAACAACGACAATCAGACTACATCACCATCGGTCTAATACCTTACTACATTTTAGGTACAATTAGTTATCACATTAAGATGATTAAGTATACATTAACTCTTTTATTGGAGGTAAGGTTTATGTCCCCCTGCACTTTTGTATTTTTCTTCTATTAATAAAATTTAAATTTAGCCGAAAAAAAAAAGTGAATCAAAAACCGTGGTCTTACACTAAGTTGCATGCACACAATCTCCCAATTACACAAAGGACCACCAACATGAGCCTGAGTTCAAACAAAGCCTTACTAACATGTTTCTTAATTCTGCAGGCATACAGGTTGATCAAAGCAAAGCATGGCATAAGCGAAAAGCCTATGGGAGACCAGAGGGACTAGGACAGTGGCTTTACACTAGCATGCTGCTATCCTTTGCAGGAAACACTGGCACAATCTTGGAAGTCTACATAACTGGTTTTTGCTGTTTGCAGGTATGAAGAACTGGAGTATGCCAATGCAGCACCAACTACAACTACAGCATATGCTTGAGACCTCCACATAGAACTCTGACACATGGATTACCATGGAACATCAAACAACTCAGTCTTCCATCCACCGCGATCTACTCTTGGGGTCAGTCAATTGCTGAGGAAGCAATGTGCAGCATCCCTAATGCTCTTCTCGTTGCTACTTTGGCAACCGGACACCAACCACCTTGTGCAATCCCATCACAAGCTCAAGCCCAATGCTGAATCTGAAAAGCCCAAACAAGACAATGCCAAAACAAAAGAACACAGATGCTCACTTCAATAAAACCACCGCCAGCAATAGAAGAAACTCAGCAACAACAAACTCACCTTTCAAACGCAGCAGTCAAGGAAAACTCCAAACCTACACCAACACCAGCAGCAACAAACCCCCATTGAACTTAACAACTTTCACATCATTGCAGATAGCTTGGTAAGGCTCAGCTCATTGCTGCAATTGCAAGGTGTGGTATTAGCACTTTCAGTGCTCAATCTCTTGCATTTACAGCAATCTTCATGGACCTTCCCTGTCACCATACAACACTGGAACCCAGTCAACACACAGCCACACAAGAACAGCAGCAGGAACACGCAATCAGTAAACCAGCAGCAACCACATGGCATAGAAGCCCAACTAACAGATAGACAACCGAAGCAACACTCAGCAACAAACATACATGATCACAGAGTCATAAAACAACAATATCATCATAAAAATCAAAACCAATTTCTACACCATCAGCAGCAAACCAAATTCAAAAATAGCAACAAGACAAACACCAATTCCCATACTGAACTCAGAATCTTCTACAATACTGTAAACAGCTTCACCGAAAATAGCAATGGCCTCGCCGGCCGGCGCGTCTCCGGCTGGCAAGCCTTCCCCTTCCACGTACCAACCCCCCTCTACAACCTCAACTAACTCAAAGCCCTTAGACTAGAGTCTTCTTCTAAAACCAGTAACCCTAAACTCGACAACTATGGACGCTAAATCGACAGCCCCACGTACTATGTCAAAGAATGTCTTTTCTCTCTAGCTTCTGCTGTTGGGAAGCCTTTGCACTTAGATACAGCCACAATCAATAAGACTTGTCCAAGATGTGCAAAAGTTAAGGTGCTCGTGGATTTGCTAGCTGATTTGCCAAAAGAAGTTCGCATGGACATTGAAAATGAAGCTACAGGGTCTGTAAGAACAGAATGGCCTAAATACATTATGATTTTATCCCCAAGTATTGTAAACAATGCAAGCTACAAGGTAATGACATGCATGAATGTTGGAAGCTTCACCCAGAACTACTAGCTACATATTCAGCAGAACAAAAGAAAGCTAAAAGCAACATAGTGGAAGCCAGGAAGCAGTAGGGGAGGGAGACAGCACCCCTCATGATACTGTCAAGTGGCAAAGTTGTGGGTAATGCAGGCCCTCAATGGAAGGAGGTCAAGGATAATCGAGTACAAAAGGAAGCTAAGCCCAACACTAGGCTAGAAATGATATCAGTTGACAAGGCTGCTCAGCAACTTCACACATCCAACAAATTTGATATGTTGAACATTGACACAAGCAGTGACAATATGGACAACCAGTTGGAGGCAATGGAAGAAGCAGCTATTCAAAAGAACATCCCCACTCCCACATGCTCAGCAGCCCCCTTACACTTAGCAGAGGAGCCTTCATGCTCTGCAGCAGCTACAGCCCATTCATCAGCAGCTACAATCTTGAAAAGTAAAGCCAGCAAGCAAACAACAGGAACACTGAACTTGATATGCTCTACAGAAACAATGAAAAGCCTTCCAGAAATAAGCAACATAGAAGAAAGCAATCACAAAGCACCTCTCATCAAGAGATTCCATCACAAGATACTCTTGTAGAGAAAGCAATCACAAAAACAGCAGGCAAGAAATCAATAAATGCAGAATCAGAAAAGCAGCTTGAAAAGTCACATGGATGCCTTAAGAGATTATGGTCAGACCAAATAGAAGAAGACTCAGAAGAAGGAGAAATACCAGAAGAAATGCAAAGTGAAGAAGAGGCAGCTGCTCAGGCAATTGAAGAGGATGTCCAAGGTGAAAATGAAGCAGACAATAGTAATGTCACAATGGGAAAGAACAACAACAAACATGAAAACAACCAATTGATAATGCTGACAAACACATGCCAAGATCAAACCAACTTAGAAGTTCAACAAGCAGAAGATCTAGCTCAAAAAGTTCAAACTGGTTTTGATCCTGGATCAACATCAAGGAAAGGAACAATAGTGGCACAGTTAAAAGCAATCATCAGACCAAAGAACCTCAACATTACAACAGCAGTAAGAAATGAAGAAGATCACAAAGAACAATTTGGCAAAGATCTAGATGATGAAACTACTGCCCAGAACTTCCTCAACATAGCTAAACTATGAGACCTCTCCCCAACACAAATAGCCTAGGTGAAATTAACAACCAAAGGCAAGAAGAAGCAAAGCAAGGATAGCAACAATACCTCTGCAGCAGGGTCCAAACAAGAAGAGCCCTAACACACTCCAACAATCTATAATGGATGCAATCATCTGAAACATTAGATCAGTGAACACAATGCAAGCCTTTGAAAGGCTAATCACATTGCACAAGAAATATCACTTTGAATTCATTGGCATCATGGAACTAATGCAGCAAGCAAGAAAGATGATTAGATATAGAAGGAGGATTGGCTTCACTCAAGCAGTGGCTAATGTCTCCAATAAAATCTGGGCATTCATCGATGATGTTTATGAAATCACAATCCTGTATGATATGGTGCAACAACTCGCTTTGAAGCTTTTCCACACTGAAACACAAGTGGAACTCATAATCACACTAGTTTATGTTAAGTGTGATCCAATAAAGAGAATTGAACTGTGAGACTCAATGTATGCTATGGCTCAAGACATGACAGTTACATGGATGGTAGGAGGAGACTTCAATGTGATATGGGATCAAGAAGACAAATTTGGAGGTCTGCCTGTACCCCTCAATGAAGTAGATGACTTTAGACACTGCATCAACACTTGCAATCTAACTGACCTTGGATTCAAAGGCAGCATCTTTACATGGTGGAATGGCAGAGCAATGAAGATTGCATCTTCAAAAGACTAGATAGATGTCTAGCTAATGCAGAATTTTAGCAAACCTTCCCAAGGCTAGAGGTTACCCATCTATCTAAGATTGGCTCAGATCACAGCCCTCTTCTATTAAAATATGACGTTGAAGCAATGTCAATCAAGAAGCCATTTAAATTCCTCAACTTCTAGACCAAATATGACACCTTCAAAGCAGTTGTAAGAGAATTAGCAAGCAGATTTCCATGGTGATCCTTTCATACTCTTTAACTACAAGCTCAAAAAGCTGAAGAAGGCATTGTCACTTTGGAGCAAAGCAGCATATGGGGACATATTTCAAAACATTGCAAACATGGAGGAAGTGGTTTTGGTTCATGAAAAACAGTTCGAGGAAAGGCCAACTAAACAGAATAGGGAAAGATTACTAAGGGTCCAGGCACAGTTGATTAGGCACTTAGCAATAGAAGAACAATTGTGGAAACAAAAAGGCAAGCATGTCATGGTTCAAGGATGGAGATAGAAACACCAAGTTCTTTCATGCTCAAGTAAATGGCAGAAGAAGAAGACTTCAACTAAGAAGGATACAAAATAGTTCTTGAACTTAGATTGAAGAAGAGGAACAAATTGTAGAAGAAGCTATCAACTTCTATAAAGAACAATTCACAGAAAATACAACTCCAACTGATTTCACCATATTGGACAACATCCATTCTTTGATAGACATGGAGTAAAATGCAGAATTGATCAAGCAATAACATGTTGTCTTCTGCTTAAATGGTGATAATGTAGGGGGACCAGATGGTTTCACAGGCTCTTTTTACCATGCTTGCTGGGACATCATTGGGGAATACATATACAACATAGTTAAAGCATTCTTCTTAGGAAGACAACTACCAAAATGTGTAACACACACAAATTTGGTGCTACTCCCCAAGAAGAAAGAGGTGGCAACATTTTCTGACATGAGGCCCATTAGTCTAAGCAACTTCATCAAATAAAATCTTCTCAAGAGTCGTACATGAAAGGTTGGTGGGAATACTGCCTACTCTGATCTCTTAAGAACAAGCAGGTTTTGTGAAGAGAAGGACCATAGTTGAAAATGTCCTTCTAACACAGTAAATCATCACAGACATTGGTCTAAGAACAAAAGCAGGGCCAAATGTTGTTATCAAACATGACATGGCAAAAGCTTTGATCGACTATCTTGGTTATTCCTGACAAAAACACTAAGCAAAATGGGGTTCAGTGAAGCTTTCATGTGCCTGGTTTTTGATACCATTGGAAACAATTGGTACTCAGTGCTCATCAATGGTCAATCACATGGCTTTTTCAAATCAAAAAGAGGTGTCAAACAAGGTGATCCATTATCACCTACTCTATTCATCCTTGCTGCTGAAGCTCTTTCAAGAGGATTGAATGCCCTACACCTAAACCTGTATTTCTGTGGCTTTGGGCTGCCAAAGTGAAGTTCAAAAATAAACCACCTATCATATGTAGACGACACAATCATATTCTCTTCCTCTGATGCCACCTCATTACATTTGATAATGGAAGTCCTGTATGCATATGAAGTAGCATCTGGGCAGATGGTTAACAAAAGCAAGTCTTCTTTATATATGCATCACTCTGCCAGCATTGATGTGGTTACAAAGGTGGAGAGAATCACTAGCATAGGAAGGCAGGATTTTCCATTCATATATCTTGGCTGCCCCATCTTCTACTCTAGAAGAAGGATAATGTATTATCAAGGCCTTATCAATAAGGTAAATGATAGATTGCAGTCTTGGAAAGGAAAACTTATTTCAATAGGAGGCAGGGCAGTGTTGGTCAAACATGTACTCCAAAGCATGCCAATACACTTACTATCAGCTGTTAATCCTCCAAATCAGGTACTAAACAGTCTTCATAAGCTCTTTGCTCAATTTTTCTGGAGCAGCTCTGTTGGAGGAAGCAGCAGACACTGGTGTTCATGGAACACATTACGTATGCCCTGTGATGAAAAGGGGCATGTTTCAGGTCACTACATGATATGTCCAAAGCCCTGTTTTGCAAGTTGTGGTGGAACTTCAGAACTAAGCCAAGCCTCTGGAGTGTCTACATGTGCCAAAAATTACTGCAAAAAACTCAATGCAGTAATAGTCCCATGGACAAAAAAACACATGCATGGAAGAAGATGCTAGAATGCAGCGAGAGCATAGAACATCAAATCATCTGGCACGCAAAAATGAGGTCCTCATTTTTCTGGTTTGACAACTGGACTGGACTAGGAGCACTCTACTTCATAGTGCCAGTTGATTTTGCAATTGATGACTTAATACACAATGTAAATGATGTCCTACAAGATGGAACCTGGAATGAGGATAAGCTTTTAGAGACCTTGCCACAAGAAATTGCAGAGCACGTAGTGGAATAAGTAAAACCTCCAAACAGAGAAGACATCATGGATACACCATACTGGATGCTACAAACTCAAGGACACTTTAGTGTCAGATCTGCTTGGGAATATCACAGAAGAAGATATGAACCTAAAAGGGCCTACAGGATGATCTTGGAAAAGAAGGAACAATGGCAAGTATGGAGAAACAGTAACTGCTAACAAAGTCATATATCAGGTTTCCATCACATTATAGGCTCTAGTCCAGCTCAGAAAACCAGGTATCAATGTCCCCCATAAGTGGCAAGACCTCCACAACTTGATGGAAAACTACACTCCCAAACTGAAGTACAGCAAAGTTGTTTGGGAATTCCCATCGGAAGGCTGGCTCAAAGTCAACACAGATGGAGCATCAAGGGGAAATACAGGAACGAGTGCAATAGGCTTCTGTGTGAGGGATGAAAAAGGAGATACTCTATATGCACCGGGCAATGAAATTCCAGAAGGATCAAACACAATAGCAGAGGCAGTAGCAATTGTGGAGGCCCTAAAATTCTGCCATTCTCATAATTACTCTCACATATGGCTCCAAACATACTCAATGCTTCTCAACAATACAATCAATGGCATGTGACAGCTACCTTGGTGCATAGCTGATCAGGTTGAGGAAGTGCTGCAACTGAAAGAAGCCTTCTCACTTAAAGTGACACACATTTACAGGGAAGGCAATAAACTAGCTGACCATCTGGCAAACCATGCTCTAGAAACAGGGAGAATAGAATGCCATGACTTCTGGCAGCTAGACTCACAAGGCAGAAGGATCCTTAATGAAGACAAATTGCTATGCCCCTACATATGAGTGCAGGTAGCAAAATGACTAGCAGGGAAAAGAGACAGTGGCTTTACACTAAGCTGCTGACACAAGTTCAGAGACTGAGATCACACAATGCATACAACCAATTTCTTCATTTAACTTGTTTGCTATCTCTGCAGGTACATTGGTGGAACCACTGGGCATCACAAAGGAATCTATTGAAGGTCACAACAACTATAATAAGGAAACAAGGGAGCAGAGATCACACATCAACATGCTACTATTATTTGTAGGAAACACTGATTTACCATTTTCTACAGAAAAGAAGGACTTGAGACTATTGGTGCATCAGAATGGAACTCAACTGCCCACCACAACACTCACCAGCATCACAAAGCAGATACCTGCCCAATGCTTCATTAGCACACTGCATCACAATCATACCAATCCACTCCATCATAACTCCAAATCAATCAGCAAACTCAACATCAACACAAGAAGAGCCACACAAATCTTTGCCAAATCAGGAGAAGACGCCATCAGAAAGCATCAATCTCAGCACATAAACCAACTAATACATCAATAGCAGAACAAAAACAACCAAAACAACATCAATCACTCTTCTCAGAATCAATGGACCAGGGTCACCTCTAAATCCTGCAATGCCACAAGGATAGGAGCCAACTTGAGCTAGACCAGGCTATTGCTGCAGTTGCAATGTGCGGTATTAGCACTCTTAGTGCTCATTCTATTGCAACTACAGCAATCACCATAGTCCTCCTCACTTCCTCTCAAGAACAACTCTCACAAAATACAACATTCAATCAGCCCCTAACTAAACAAAATCAACAACACATACTCACCTCAGCAAAAGCAACAACTTCAACACAGCAGAAGTAGTAATCTACTCATTAATCTCAAAAGAAGACACATGACATGCACAGATACACAACAACAGCAGCAACATCCAGTCAACATACGCATCGAAGCAGTAATCGACATAGACATATACCAATTCAACAGCAATTCCATGCCACACAAACACAGTCAATACACCATTAGCAGAAACATCACTCATACAGGAACAACAAAAGAAGACAGGGGTGTCAGCAAGAAGGCAGAGGTGTTCGCAAGCACAGGAGGACACCTCACCTGCATATACTTTCCTCACACTTGGGCATCCTCAGAAGCAACACTCACCAGCAGCCTCAACATTCACCTCACAACAGCCTCAGCACCAACAGTAGTAGCTTTGAAATGGACCAGCCAACAGCACAGAGAACATCATATGCATACACAGGCCAAAAGGAAGACTCAAAAGAAGACAAAGAAATCAAAAAGCATAGAAGGACACATCAATTGCATACACCTTCCTCACACTTGATCATCCTCATAATTAGCAACTCCAACACACAGCAGCAGTCTCAACACTCAGCACATAACAGTCTCAGCACCAACAACAGCAGCCTTGAAGTAGCCTAGCCAACAACACAATCAACACAACTGTGTAGCCATAAGATATACATTGATAGCCATATTCAACTTGGCTTTCCTTGTTCCAAGGGTTAAAGCAAAATTGAAGATAGCGCGCGCTTTTTTGTTACACTTTTGCAAAATCCTGACATCACAGATTTTTGTCAGAGGTATATAGAAGGGAACAAATCCCTCATCCAATTAGTCACAATATGAACATATGTACTTTTTTGTATAGCTGACCAAGGAAAAATGTACATTATTTTTGTACATACGACTGTCTACAACAAAATAGATAATTGTCACATTACCATAGGTCTAAGTCTTACAATTACCTAGGTACTATTAGTCAACACTTTAGGATAACTTTAAGTACATGTATTTTCTTTTGGGGGGTAAGGTTTATGTCCCCCTCCACTTTTGTATTTTACTTTTATTAATAAAATTTATATTTAGCCAAAAACAAAAGTGAAGCAAAAACCAAAAATTTAAATTGTTTGAAATTGTTGAATCATCTAGGGATTGAAATCTTGAAGATTAATTGGTAAAGAAACGATCTTGAGCCAAATCTTGAAGTTCTTGATCGTTAGAAACCGATAATCTTGAAATCTTGAAACTCTAGTTGGAATCTTGAAAGGAGCACGTTTGATCTTGAAAGACTTGAAGTTCTTGAACGTCAAAGTTGTTGTTCTTAGAAGTTGTCACGTAAAACTCAAGAATCTTGAAGTTCTTGGAGTTAAAAATTGTAGTTCTTGAAGAGTTTTGTCCTTGAAGAGGATCTTGAATCCTCAATCATTCTTAATGAGTCTTCCTTGAATTCTTAAAGTTCTTGAACATTAATTTGATAGTTCTTAGGGAAGTCTTGAACGTGTGAGAGAGTAAGGAAGAGGGCCGAATTTGGGAGGAGAATGAGGAGGAATAGGAAACCCTAATTCTACTCCAAGATGGAAACAACTCCCAATCCAAAAAGGGGGAAGTTTCAAGGAGTTGAAATTGTGTTGAAAAGGGAGAAGGGGGGCCGAAATCCTAAGAGCTAAGGAGAGAGGATTGATCTTCTCCAAACTAAAGTGGGAAAGCTTCTAAAATTTTCTTTCTTCTACTCATTCGAAATTCCTTTCTTGATTACATTAATTCTAATTAGTAATTCTTTAGGTAATTGCCTACTTAAGAATTTCCACATTCGTAGATAATTGTTGGCTCTTGTGCTCACTTAAAAAGCTGTCCGCCTATCGAGTCACAAAAATTCACTCACCCCGAAGAAATTATTGAACTTGTGAACTTGAAAGGTCGCTAAGGAACTTGATAAATTAGAGAAAGCCAATTTGAAGACAATTGCGAGATACTACCCGAAAATGGAGTGAACCCGACAGTCATTCAAAAGTGAGAGAGTATTTTAACTAACCTTAACACATTCTCTAGTCTTGTTTCTTTTGCAAGTACGTGGCTACGGAAGGAGAAAAGGTTGTGACCGACATTAATTTGGCTGATCTCTTGACTGAATTAAGGGCAATTAGCGCCCGAATGGAGAATATTGAAAAATCCGCTAGCAATCAAAAACATGCCAGAGAAGGGACTAGCGACGGTTCCACCGTCAGACCCGAGCAGTTCGCAGAATTAGCTCACCAAAAAGAGCTGAAGGACGGAGGTGCTCAAATTGTGAGGACCATGGGGATTCCCCCGGGTGTCATACCATCATTAGTGCCAGCCCGAAGAAACATACTACCCGTCGGGGACATGAGAGGAGTCCGAGAGGATGATCGACCCGACTTCGAGGAATTTGATGATGATGATTTGGTGCCACGAAATTCGAGAGTAGGGCAGCGGAATGGGGGCCGAGACTACATGTGAAAATGTGGTTATGATTGTGGTCCGAGAGGGAGACATAGAGGTTTTGGTGGAAGGAACTTACAGCATGAGTTTGGTGAATATGCTGAGCAACATGAGGACTTCCAACCAGTCCAACCGATCTGAGGTGGCTGAGACAATGGGTTGAAGAGTATCAAGGTTACTATCCCTGCATTCTAAGGAACTAGTGATCCTGACCGATTTTTAGAATGGAAATGTCAAGTTGAGCGGATATTTGAAATTAATGATATGACTGAGGAGAAGAAGGCTACATATGCCGTTGCTGCTTTCGAGTCTTATGCTTCTACTTTGTGGGAGGCTGAGAAAAGACCCAGAATTAGACATAACCAGCCTGCACGCATAACCTGGGTGGAATTGAAGCAAATAATGACCCGTAAGTATGTAAACCCACGGTACAGGCAAGAGTAGTTACGGAAGTTGTATGATTTGAAACAAGGGTTGAAGTCCGTGGAAGGATACTATGATGACTTTGAGAAGATTCTTCTATCACTTGACATGGAAGACGAAGAAGAAGAAGAGGCTATCATTCGATTCAAGAATGGGTTAAATAATGATATCTCCAATCAGTTGAAGCTACATGTGTTTGTTGCTCTTCATGATATGTTCGTAGCTTCGATTGAAGCCGGGCAGCTCGATATAGAGGGTGTTCCAATTCCACTATCATACGTCGAAACAAAGAGTGGAAGACACCAGACACTGGGGGAGCAAGCCAAACCCGAGAACCTATAACAAGCCAAAACCGAGAGCCTATGAAGCTAGCCCAAGCGGCGGAAACTAGGGTTGAGCCTAAGGGGTCCATAGGTAATTCTAAGACTCAACTCAATTCTCCTAGTGCATCTTCTTTTTAGTGTCACAAATTCAAAGGTTATGGACATTTCTCTGAGGATTGTCCAACATGAAGGACCATGTTAATTCTTGATGATGGTACTCTGTGTGAAGAAGAAAGTGAAGAGGAGATTGAGGAAGATAAGGGGGCGGAATTGGTTGACTGAATGTGGTGAGTTAAAGGTGGTAAAGCAGCACTTATTAAGTTCAAGGTTGGATCTTATCAAGATAAAATCTTGTGCGATGTAGTGCTTATGCTGGCGTGCCATTTATAGTTGGGCGGGCCTTGGCAGTTTAATAGGTGTGTTGATCGTGACGGAAAGGCCAACACTTATACGGCCAAGCTGGAGGATAAGAGTTATGCACTTAAGCCCTTAACACCTAAACAGGTTAGTGATGATTACAAGCGCATGCGGGAACTGAAAGAGGCGGCTAGAGCTAAGGGTCCAATGGAGACCAAATCCGCAGCCGTGACCAATTCTAGTACATCGACCCTGCCAAGTAATATTTGTGCAATGATGCAACAAGGTGAGTATTTGAGAGGTAATGATAGTTCTAAACTCTTAATTTACCTAATTCTTAAGGATATTTACTTGAGTTCTAATGATGAAGTTTCTACTAATGTTCACCCCTTGCCTAGTGTTGTGAATGAAGTTTCGCACGAATATAGGGACATGTTTCCCGAGGAGATGCCGAATGGACTGCCTCCATTGAGGGGGATAGAATACCAAATTGACTTTGTTCCGGGGTCACAAATATCGAACAAACCCGCATACCGGAGCAATCCATATGATACTATGGAGTTGCAACGGCAAGTGGATGAGCTATTGACAAAGGGGCTAGTTCGAGAGAGTCGAAGTCCGTGTGCCGTACCCGTGATCTTGGTTCCAAAGAAAGACGGCACCTGGAGGATGTGTGTTGATTGCCAAGCCGTTAACAAAATAACAGTAAAGTATTGTCATCTTGTCCTTCGATTAGGTGACATGCTAGATGCGTTAAGTGGTTCAAGTGTGTTTTCTAAAATTGACCTTAGGTCCGTTACCATCAAATCCGTAAAACCGGGTGATGAGTGGAAAACTGCATTCAAGACCAAGTTCGGTCTATATGAATGGTTGGTGATACCTTTTGGTCTCTCCAACGCACCTAGTACATTCATGCAACTAATGAATCATGTGCTTAAACCGTTTATTAATAAATTTGTGGTCGTCTACTTTGATGATATCTTGATTTATTGTAGAAGTTTAGATGACCATGTTGATCACTTAAGGTAGGTGTTTCAAGTGTTGAGAGCCGAAAAGCTATATGTTAATTATAAAAAGTGTGCCTTTTGTGTGGAGAGAGTTGTATTTTTGGGATTTGTTGTAAGTATTAATGGTGTTGATGTAGAAGAATCTAAGGTTGAAGCTACTAGAGATTGGCCTACTCCTACTATTGTTTTGCATGTTAGAAGTTTCTATAGACTAGCTAGTTTCTACAGATGCTTTATTAAATACTTTAGCACCATAGTAGCATCGCTGACGGAGTTGGTGAGAAAAGACACGCCTTTTGTGTGGGGGGAGCCGCAAAAGGGTGCCTTCCAAGAGTTGAAACGTAGGCTTACTTCTGCCCCGTTGTTACAATTACCTTATTTTAGTAAGGCTTTTGAAATTGAGTGTGACGCCTCGGGGGTGGGAATTGGAGGTGTTCTTATGGAAGGTGGGAAGCCTATTGCCTATTTCAGTGAGAAATTGAAAGGGGCTACCTTGAATTACTCTACGTACGACAAAGAGTTGTATGCCCTCGTGAGAGCTTTAGCTCATTGGCAACATACCTATGGCCTAAGGAATTCGTAATTAGGAGTGATCATGAGTCACTCAAACATCTTAGATGTCAAGAAAAGCTAAATAAACAACATGCCAAGTGGGTTGAGTTCACTGAGAGTTTCCCTTACGTAATTCATTACAAAAAGGGAAAGGAGAATGTAGTAGCTGACGCACTTCTAGGAAATTTGCTCTGGCTATCACGCTAGCGTCTAGATTAAAGGGTTTTAAGAGTATTTAGTCTATGTATATGCATGACCCTAAACTTAAGAGTGTATTTGATGCCATAAATAGTGGGCAGCGAGTTGAGAAGTATCAATGGCATGATGGGTACCTTTTTAAGAAGGGGAGTTTGAATACCCGAGTCCTCATGGCGAGAGTTGTTGGTGCGAGGCGCATTGGGAGGGCTTGATGGGACACTTTGGGGTAGATAAGACTTTAGCTATATAAGGGGAACATTTCTATTGTCCTAAGTTGAGGCGAGATATCGCGAGAGTATGTGGAGCGTGTTTTGAGTGCAAAAGAGCTAAATCTAAGTCTAGTAATCATGGTTTGTATACTCCTTTACCCTTTCCTACTAGTCCTTGGGTAGATGTTTCGATGGATTTTGTGATGGGGCTGTCGCGATCTCGAGGTGGTCATGATAGCATTTATGTGGTTGTTGATAGATTTTTTAAGATGGCTCACTTCATTCCCTGTAAAACATGTGATGATGCACAATATGTTGCTTCTTTGTTTATTGCTAATGTGTTAAAGTTGCATGGTGTGCCTCAAACTATTGTTAGTGATAGGGATGCTATATTTTTGAGTCACTTTTGGAAGTGTTTTTGGGGGTGTTCTTGGCACCAAATTGTTGTTTTCTACATCACATCATCCACAGACTGGCGGTCAAACTGAGGTTGTTAATCGAACCTTTGGAGCTCTTCTTCGAGCTATGATCGAAGGTAAGTCCGGCACTTGGGCTGACTGATTACCTATTATGGAGTTTGCATATAATAGAACTGTTCATCGCATGACTAACATTACTCCATTTGAATGTGTTTATAGTTTTAATCCTTTGATACCACTTGATCTTCTTCCTTTGCCGAGAGATGCAGTTAATTGATGGAGAAAACCAAGCAGCCGTGTTGCTCGAATTGCATGCTAAGGTGAGGAAAACATTGGAGGAGGCTTATGACAGGGTAGAGGTCAAGAAGAATAAGGGAAGGAAAAAGCTGGACCTAAAGAAAGGTGACTGGGTGTGGATGCACTTCCGCAAGGAACGATTTCCGAACCAGAGGAAAGGAAAGTTGGCTTCGCGAGGAAACGGACAATTCCAAGCGTTACAGAAGATCAATACTAATGGTTATGTCATAGACCTGCCTGCTGATTATCCTGTTTCTAAGTCATTCAATGTCTTTGATTACTCCTTGTGCTGCTCTGAAAGTTGAAAATGGTTTGATTTCATGGACAAAATCTTCTCAAGAAAGGGAGACGATACGTTTAAGCCTTCAAGACCATTCACGAGAAGTCAAGCTAAAGTGCTTCATGATGCACATTTGATGGTGAAGAAGAGCCAATCGTTTCTATGCACCACATTGGAAGGTGGCATGTGATGTTGTGACTATGTTATGATTATTGTGTAGTTATGAAAGACATTAATTCTTACTTGTTTTGGAGTCCTGCGTGACACCTTAGTTACTTAGCCAATTTGTGGGCCTTTTTTGTTAGTTGTTGTTTCCTAGTTAACTTAGGACAAGGCTCATTATATATAAGCCTAAAGACTTCATTATTTTTAGAATCTAACTTTGATATTATATACAATATTTCGGCAGCCATATCGCTCCCAATTTCGTATGACTTAAACTTTTCAAATTTTTATGTGATTTAAAATTGAACTCGTTCCTTGTTTGATAGAACAATTTGCATGACAATCATTGTCTTGAGGGTCGTTCATATTGTATAGGTACTCCATGATTTCATCAAGAAGGTAAGAAGACTCGTTCCTACTTGTTGTCTTGATAAATTCATAGAGCGTCTTCCTTCTATCTTTTGTTTTCTTGTTTTTGCATTTTATATTGCATCAATTGGTTTCAAGAACGGTTTTTAACAATCAGACTTCAAGATTTCAACCCTAGATGTTTTAGCAACTTCAATCAACAACAATTCTCGATTTTTCTCTTCTTTTCTTTTTTGTCATGTTTTTCTTCTCTTTTTTTTTAATAAGAAATGAAATTAAAGAAAGAACCTAAAACTAAGACACGAAGAACAGGATTGGGATTGTAAGAACAAACCCTTTCTAGCTCTGATACCAACTGATGCGATACCGAATTCGATAACAAGAAAACAAGGATAAAAGCAAGACGCTCAATGATCTATCAAGACAACAAGTAGGAACTAGTCTACTTACCTTCTTGATGAATTCAAGGAGAACCTATACTATACAAACAACCCTAAATACAATGATTGACTTGCAATTTGCTTGATCAAGCAAAGGAACAAGTTCAGTTTGGAATCACACCAAAAATTTGACAAGTTCACACACCGAGAGTTTTGGAGAACCTAAGGAGGTCGCCGGTTTTTGTGTATTGATTAATAATGTAAGGTACTGAAAATAATGTAGTCTTTAGGATTATATAGAATGAGCCTGATGTAGGCCAACATGATCAAGCTACCTTCATGCCATCAATGTTGGATTAGACAAGAAAAGGCGTTGGTTAGCCTTGGAGAAGAGCCAAGTGTTCACACATCTTATGTTGGACAAAATATTTGTTGATGATGTACATTTGTGTTGATGTTGTATTATTTTGTAGCTATGGAAGACATTGACTCTTACTTGGGGGTCCTGCATGAACATTCTTTTTACATAGCCAAATTGTTGCCATTTTGTTAGTTATTTGTTTCCTAGTTGATTCAGGACAAGTCTCATTCTATATAAGCCTAAAGACTTCATTATTTTCGGAACCTAACTTTGATATTCAATACAAAATTGGCATCAACTTTGCTCCAAACTCGTGTGCTTTGAACTTGTCCAATTTTCGGTATGATTCCAAATTGAACTCGTTCCTTTGTTTGATCAAACAGTTTGCAAGACCATCATTGTCTTGAGGGTTGTTCGTATAGTATAGGTACTTCGTGACTACATCAAGAAGGTAAGTAGAGTAGTTCCTACTTGTCGTCTTGATAGTTCATTGAGCGTCTTGCTTCTATCCTTTTATCTTGTTTTCCACATTTTATATTGCATCAGTTGGTAATGATGCAGGCCAACCTGATCAAGCTACGTTCATACCATCAATGTTGGATAAGACAAGAAAAGGCGTTGGTTAGCCTTGCAGATGAGCCATGCGTTCACACATCTTGTGTTGAACGAAATATCTGTTGATGGCGTACATTTGTATTTATATTGTATTATTGTGTTGCTATGGAAGACATTGACTCTTACTTGGGGGTCCTGCATGACCATTCTTTTAACTTAGCCAAATTGTGCCTTTTTGTTAGTTATTTATTTCCTAGTTGATTTAGGACAAGGCTCATTCTATATAAGCCTAGAGAATTCATTATTTTCAGCACCTAACTTTGATATCAATACAAAAATCGGCAGCAACTTTTCTCCAAACTCGTGTACTTTGAACTTGTCCAATTTTTGGTGTGATTCCAAATTGAACTCGTTCCTCTGTTTGATCGAACAGTTTGCAAGACCATCGTTGTCTTGAGAGTTGTTCGTATAGTATAGATACTCCGTGTTTTCATCAACAAGGTAAGTAGACTAGTTCCTACTTGTTGTCTTGATAGTTCATTGAGCGTCTTGCTTCTATCCTTTTATCTTGTTTTTCACGTTTCATATTGCATCAGTTGGTATCAGAGCTTGGAAAGGGTTTGTTTCTACAATCCCAATCCTGTTCTTCGTGCTTTAGTTTTAAGCTTTATTCTTGAATTTCGTTTTTGATTAAAAAAATAACGTGAAAGAAGAGAAACAAAAAGAAACTGAGGACTGAATGTTGATTTAGTTGCTATCAAATCTAGGGTTGAGATCTTGAATTCTTCATTCTTAAAAATTGTTCTTGAAACCAATCTTGAAGTTGTTGATCGTTTAAAACCGTTAATCTTGAAATCTTGAAAACCCTAGTCCGAATCTTGAAAGAACACGTTTAATCTTGAAAATCTTGATGTTCTTGGACGCCAAGTTGTTGTTCTTGAAAGTAGTACATGTGAATCCTAAGAATCTTGAAGTTCTTGGAAATAAATTATTGTTCTTGAAGCAATTTGCGTTGTTCTTGAAGGGGATCTTGAATATTCAAACGTCCTTAACAAGATTGCATTCGATTCTTGAAGTTCTTGAATATTAACTTGTTCTTGAAAGTGTTCTTGAAAGATTTGTTGAAGGTGTAAGAGGGGCGAGAATTTGGAGAAGCAGGAGGAACAAGAAACCCTAATTATAGTCCAAGAAGGAAACAACTCCCAATCCAAAAGGGAGAAGTTTAAAGGAGTTAAATTCTAGTTGGACAGGGGGGGGGGGGCGAATTTACCATAGAAGGGGAGGAGAGAGAATTGGTTGTCTCCAAACTAGAGTGGGAAAGTCTCTAAAATTTCCTTTCTTCTTTGATTACACCACTATTAATTAGTAATTCTTATGTAATTTTATGTTAATTACTAATTTTTGAGCTTGTAAGATCTCGTGCTGAAACTCAAAATTTTCACTTTCGTAAATTATTCTTTGCTTCTTGTGCTCGCTTAAAAAGTTGTCCGCCTATAGACTCACATAAATTCACTCACCCCGAAGAGAACTGTTGAACTTGTGAACTTGAAAGGTCGTTGAGGAACTTGATCAATTAGAGGAAGCCATTTTGAGGACAAGTGTGAAAATACTACATGAAAATATTGAGTGAACCCGAGAGTCATTCAAAAGTGAGTGAGGTATTTTACTAATGTTAACGCATTCTCTAGTCTTGTTCTTTTGCAGGTACATGCCTACTGACGGAGACATGGTCGTGACCGACATCACTTTAGCCGAGTTTTGGGCTGAAGTAAGGGCACTTAGTACCCGAATGGAGAACCTTGAAAGAACTGTTAGTACTCAGAAGAATGCCGGGAAAGGAACTAGTGATGTTTCCACCTTAAGATCTGAACATGATGGTACTGTTTGTGAGGTGAAGAGTGACGAAGAGATAGTGAAAGCAAAAACCGAAGCCATGGACCATGCCAGTACATTAACCCTGCCAGGTAATGTTTATGCTATGATGCAACTAGGTGAGTATTTGCGAGGTAACGATAGTTCTAAACTGTTAATCTGCCTAGTTAATAATGGTGTTTACTTGAGTTCTAATGATGAAATTTCTACTAACGTTCACCCCTTGCCTAGTGTTGTTGATGGTATTTTACAGGAATATGTGAACATGCCACGAGGAGATTGTTCATTCTAAGTGTCGTAGAAGATCAATAACAACGCCTATGTTAGTGCTGCTTCCGGAAATGATGATGGCTCGATTTTGAGGAAGAAATCTTCTCAAGAAGGGGAGAATGATGCAGGCCAACCTGATCAAGCTACGTTGATGCCATCAATGTTGGATAAGACAAGAAAAGGTGTTGGTTTGCCTCGGAGAAGAGACACGCGTTCACACATCTTATGTTGAACAAAATATTTGTTGATGATGTACATTTGTGTTTATGTTGTATTATTGTCTTGCTACGGAAGACATCGATTCTTTTTACTTAGCCAAATTGTGGCCTTTTGTTAGTTATTTGTTTCCTAGTTGATTTAGGACAAGGCTCATTCTATATAAGACTAAAGACTTCATTATTTTCAGCACCTAACTTTGATGTCCAATGCAAAAATCGGCAACAACTTTGCTCCAAACTCATATGCTTTGAACTTGTCCAAGTTTTGGTGTGATTCCAAATTGAACTCGTTCCTTTGTTTGATCAAACAGTTTGCAAGATCATTGTTTTCTTGAGGGTTGTTCGTATAGTATAGGTACTCCATGATTTCATCAAGAAGGTAAGTAGATTAGTTCCTACTTGTTGTCTTGATAGTTCATTGAGCGTCTTGCTTCTATCCTTTTATCCTGTTTTTCGCGTTTTATATTGCATCAGAGCCTTTACCTAAATCAACTAGGAAAAGAATAACTAACAAAAAGGCCAACAATTTTGCAAAGTCTCCTTATGGTCACACAGGACCCCAAACAAAGAATCAATGTCTTGCATAACAACATAACAATACAACATAAACACATATGTGCATCATCAACGTCACACAAGTGCATCTTCAACGCAAATATCTTCAACGCCTCACATAAAGTGTATCATCAACGCCTAGCTTTTCTTCACTATTAAGTGTGCATCATGAAGTTCCTTAGCTTGACTCCTCGTGAATGGTCCCGAAGGCACAAACGTGTCTTGATCAGGCTGGCCTGCATCACACGAGACCCCATCTAAACATACCAACAAGTCCTAAAACACAATACAAACTTAATCAAAGCCTCAAATCAGGTCAAACAACATCCGAATCACGAATCGCACCCCAATTCAAGTCTAATGAACAAATAAACTTCTAACTTCTAAAATAATGTCTAATTTTACCAAACCAACACCAATTGACTTTAAATATTACACAAGTCATTAATGACACAACAGACTATTCTAACTCCTGGAACCAAAATCTGAGCCCGGTATCAACATAATTTATTCTAATGGTCAAACTTCTCAACTTTCAAACTTTTGCCAATTCAAGCCAAAACAACCTATGGACCTCTTAAGCCAAATCAGGACATACGCCTAAGTCCAAAATCACCATATAAAGATACCAGAACCATCAAAATTCTATTTCGGAATCAGCTACACACAAGTCAATATCCGGTCATCTCTTTTAACTTAAGCTTCCAACCTTGGGACTAAGTGTCCCAATTCACTCCTAAACACCCTTGGAATGAAACCAACCACCCCAACAAGTCACATAGCCACAAATGAACATAGAATAAGCAATAAACTAGCGAACAGGGCTACAATACACAAACTGATCGGCCTAGTCGTTAGATTCTCCCTCTTTTAAACAAACGTTCGTCCTCAAATGGGTCTAGAATTACACCTGTAGTCTCAAATAGGTGGGGATATCTGCTATGCATCTCCCACTCATCCTCCTATGTAGCCTCCTTAACTAGCTGAGCTCTCCAACAAACTTTCACTGATGCAATATTATTTGATCTTAACTTTTGAACCCGCCGGTCAAAAATTGCCATTGGCTCCACATCATAAGTCAAATTCCCATCTAACTGAACCATGTTGAAGTCCAAAATATCAGATGGGTCACCATAATACTTCCGAAGCATATAAACATGAAACACTGGGTGAACATCCAATAGACTATGTGGCAATGCAAGCTTGTAAGCCACCTCTTCAATCCTCTGAAGCACCTCAAAAGGTCCAACATACCGACGGCTAAAATTGCCCTTCTTTCCGAACCTCATCACACCCTTTATGGGCAAAACCCTGAGCAAAAACTTCTCACCCACCATAAATGCAACATCACGAACCTTCCTATCAGCATAACTCTTCTGCCTAGACTGTGGTGCATGAAGTCGATCATGAATGAACAACCTAGCCTCCTTCGACTCAAACCAACCAACGGGAGAACGACACAACCTTCCATATAAGGCCTCGCAAGGAGCCATCTGAATACTCAATTGGTAGCTGTTTTTGTAGGAAAACTCAAAAAGCGGTATAAACTAATCCTAAGAATCCCTAAAATCCGTAACACAAGCGCATAGCCTATCCTCTATGATCTGAATGGTGCTCTCAGACTATCTGAATAGGGGTGGAATGATGTAATCAACTCAACCCATGTGCCCAACTCTCGCTGCACTACTATCCAAAATTGTGATGTGAACAGCGTGCCCCGATTAGAAATAATAGGCACCAGAAAGCCATGAAGATGAACAATCTCGCGGATATAAATTTGAGCCAGCCGCTCTGAAGAATAGATGGTCACAATCGGAATGAAATGTACGGACTTAGTCAACGATCCACAATCATCCAAACAACATTGAATTTCTTCAAAGTCTGTGAGAGCCCAACAATGAAGTCCATGGTAACACGCTATTTTAACTCAGGAATCTTAGGTCTCTGAAGCAAACCGTCCAGCCTCAGACGTTCGTCCTTCACCTGTTGACAGTTCAAGCACCGAGCCATATACTCTACTATATCTTTCTTTATTCTTCTCCACCAATATTGCTACCTCAAATCCTGATACATCTTTGCAACACCTGAATGAATGGAATACCCCGAATCGTGGGCCTCCTCAAGGATCAACTCACGTAACCCATCAATATTGGGCACAAAAATTTTACCCTGCATCCGCAATACCTCATCATCTCCAATCAAAACCTCCATGGTATCACCATGCTACATCGAGTTTGATCCAGGTCAACCTGATCATGATACATTTAAGCCTTCAAGACCATTCACGAGAAGTCAAGCTAAGGAGCTTCATGATGCATATTTGATGGTGAAGAAGAGCCAAGCGTTTCTAAGCACATTTTGATGTTTGTGGCTATGTTGTAAATGTTGTGTAGTTATGAAAGACATTAATTCTTACTTGTGATCATGTCCTGCATGACACTTTAGCTACATAGCCAATTTGTGGCCTTTTTATCAATTGTTTGTTCCTAGTTAGCTTAGGACAAGGCTCATTCTATATAAGCCTAAAAACCTCATTATTTGTAGTATTTTTTGATATTAAATTGAAGATTTTTTGGCAGCAATTTTGTGCTCCCAAATGTGTGACTTTAACTAGTCCAATTTTTGTGTGATTCAAAACTGAACTCGTTCCTTTGTTTGATCGAACAGTTTGCAAGACCATCGTTTTCTTGAGGGTTGTTCGTATAGAATAGGTACTCCCTGACTTCATCAATAAGGTAAGTAGACTAGTTCCTACTTGTTGTCTTGATAGTTCATTGAGAATCTTGCTTTTATCCTTTTATCTTGTTTTCCGCATTTTATATTGCATTAGTTGGTATCAGAGCTTGGAAAGGGTTTGTTCTTACAATCCTAATCATGTTCTTTGTGCCTTAGTTTTAGGGTTCTAATTCTTAAATTTCATTTTTGGTAAAAAATATTTAAAAAAAAAAGAAGAAGAAAAAGAAAAACGCGATAAAAAAGAAAAGAAGGGAAAACCGAAAATTCTTGTTGGTTGAAATTTCTGAATCATCTAGGTGTTTTGAAATTGAAATCTTGAAGTTTGATTGTTAAAAAAAAACATTCTTGAAACCAATCTTGAAGTTCTTGATCGTTTAAAACCGTTCTTGAAAATCCTTGGATACGTTAATCTTGGATTCTTGAAGTTCTTGGATGCCAATTTGTTGTTCTTGAAGCTAGTATACGTTAATCTTTGATTTCTTGAAGTTTTTGAATATAAAAATTGTAGTTCTTGACGCGATTTACGTTGATCGTGAACATTCGTCCGTTCTTAACAAGATTGTGTTGAGTTCTTGAAGTTCTTGAACATTAACTTATTGTTCTTGAAAGAGTACTTGAAAACATGTAAGAGGGACGAAATTGGAGAAGGAGGAGAGACTAAGAAAACCTAATTCTAGTCCAAGGAAGAAACAACTCCCAATCCAAAAGGGAGAAGTTTCAAGGAGTTGAATTATATTTGGACAAGGAGAAGAGGGGCAAATTTGTGTTGAACAAGGAAAGGGGGAGGCTGAATTTCCTAAGAGTGGAGGAGAGAGAATTGGTCATCTCCAAATTAGAGCAGGAAAGCCTCTAAAATTTCCTTAATTCTTGTATTTCGAATTTCCTTCTTTGATTGAATTATTTATAATTAGTAATTCTTAGGTAATTTCCTACTTAAGTAATTACTAATTTTTGAGCTTGTAGGACCTCGTGCTAATACTCAGAATTTTCACTTTCGTAGATAATTCTTGGCTTCTTGTGCTCACTTAAAAAGTTGTCCATATATCGAGTCACATAAATTCACTCACCCCGAAGAAACTATTGAGCTTCTGAACTTGAAAGGTCGCTAAGGAACTTGATCAATTAGAGGAAGCCAATTTGAGGACAAGTACGAAATCCTACCCGAAATTTGAGTGAACCCGAGAGTCATTCAAAAAGTGAGAGAGAATATTTTTAACTAACCTTAACACATTCTCTAGTCTTGTTTCTTTTGCAGGTACATGGCTACGAAAGGAGAAAAGGTTGTGACAGACATTTCTTTAGCCAGCTTTTGGGCTGAAGTAAGGGCGCTTAGTATCTGAATGGAGAACCTTCAAAGAACCACTAGTACTTGGAAGAATGTTGGGGAAGGAAATAGTGATGGTTCTACCTTAATACTTGAACATGATTGTACTGTTTGTGAGGTGGAGAGTGACGAGGAGATTGAGAAAGATAAGGGAGCAGATTTGGTTGAGTTTGACGATGAAGTTTCTACTAACGTTAACCCCTTGCCTAATGTTGTTAGTGATGTTTTGCAGGAATATAGGGACATGTTTCCCGAGGAGATGCCGAGCGGACTACCTCGATTAAGGGGGATAGAGCACCAAATTGACTTTGTTCTCGGGTCACAAATTCCAAACAAACCCGCATATCGAACCAATCCACATGATACTAAGGAGTTGCAACGACAAGTAGATGAGCTATTGACTGAGGGGCTAGTTCGAGAATGTCTAAGTCCGTGTGCCATACCCGTGATCTTGATTCCAAAGAAAGACGGCACCTAGAGGATGTGTGTTGATTGCTGAGCCGTCAACAAGATAATGGTAAAGTACCGTCATACTATCCCTAGGTTAGATGACATGCTTGATGAGTTATGTGGTTCAAGTGTGCTTTCTAAGATTGATCTTAGGTCCGATTACCACCAAATCAGTATGAAACTGGGTGATGAGTGAAAAACTGCATTCAAGACCAAGTTTGGTCTATATGAATGATTGGGGATGCCTTTTGGTCTCTCCAACGCACCTAGAGCATTCACGCGATTAATGAATCATCTGTTAAAACCGTTTCTTAATAGGTATGTGGTTGTCCACTTTGATGATATCCTGATTTATAGTAGAAGTTTAGATGACCATGTTAATCACTTAAGGAAAGTGTTTGAAGTATTGAGGGCCGAAAAGCTATATCTTAATTATAAGAAGTGTTCCTTTTGTGTGGAGAGAGTATGTGGAGCGTGTTTTGAGTGTGAAAGAGCTAAGTCTAGGTCTACTAATCATGGTTTGTATTTTCCATTACCCGTTCCTACTAGTCCTTGGGTAGATGTTTCGATGGATTTTGTGATGGGGCTGTCGCGATCTCGAGGTGGTCATGATAGAATCTATGTGGTTGTAGATAGATTTTCTAATATGGCTCACTTCATTCCCTGTAAAAAATATGATGATGCACAACATGTTGCTTCTTTGTTCATTGCTAATGTGTTAAAGTTGCATGGTGTGCCTCGAACTATTGTTAGTGATAAGGATGGTAAGTTTTTGAGTCACTTTTGGAAGTGTTTGTGGGGTGGTCTTGGAACCAAATTGTTGTTTTCTACATCACATCATCCACAGACTGACAGTCAAACTGAGGTTGTTAATTGCACCTTGGGAGCTCTTCTCCGAGCATTGACCAAAGGGAAGTTCGGCACTTGGGCTGACCGATTACCTATTATGGAGATTGCATATAATGGAACTGTTCATCGAATGACTAGCATTACTCCATTTGAATGTGTTTATGGTTTTAATCCTTTGATACCATTTGATCTTGTTCCTTTGCCGAGAGATGCAGTTATTAGCATTGATGGAGAGACCAGGCAGCCATGTTGCTCAAATTGCATGCTTAGGTGAGGAAAACATTGGAGGATGCTTCTGAAAAGGTAGCAGTCAAATAGAATAAAGGAAGGAAAAAGTTGGACTTAAAGAGAGGTGACTGGGTTTGGGTGCACTTCCGCAAGGAACGATTTCCGAATCATAAGAAAGGGAAGTTGGCTCCACGAGGAGATGGACCATTTCAAGTGTTGTAGAAGATCAATAATAATGCTTATGTCATAGATCTGCCTGATGATTATGTTGTTTCTAAGACATTCAATGTCACTGACTTGACTCTTTGTGCTACTTTGAACGATGAAGAAGGTTCAATTTCGAGGACGAAATCTTTCCAAGAAGGGGAGGATGATGCCGGTCAACGTGATCATGATACGTTTAAGCCTTCAAGACCATTCACGAGAAGTCAAGCTAAAGAGCTTCATGATGCAGATTTCGTGGTGAAGAAGAGCCAAGCGTTTTAAGCACATTTTGATGTTTGTGGCTATGTTGTAAATGTTGTGTAGTTATGAAAGACATTAATTCTTACTTTTGACCATGTCCTGCGTGACACTTTAGCTACTTAGCCAATTTGTGGCCTTTTTGTTAATTGTTTGTTCCTAGTTAGCTTAGGACAAGGCTCATTTTATATAAGCCTAAAGACTTCATTATTTGTAGTAGTTTTGACCTTAAATTGAAGAATTTTTAGCAGCCACTTTGTGCTCCCAAACGTGTGACTTTAACTTGTCCAATTTAGGCGTGATTCAAAATTGAACTTGTTCCTTTGTTTGATTGAACAGTTTGCAAGACCATCGTTGTCTTGAGGGTTATTCATATAGTATAGGTACTCCGTGACTTCATCAAGAAGGTAAGTAGACTAGTTCCTACTTGTTGTCTTGATGTTCTTGAGTGAACTCGAGAGTCATTCAAAAGTGTGAGAGTATTTTACTAACCTTAACGCATTCTCTAGTCTTGTTCTTTTGAAGGTACACGGCTACTGACGGAGACAAGGTCGTGACCGACATTACTTTAGCCGAGCTTTGGGATGAAGTAAGGGCACTCAGTACCTGAATGGAGAACCTTGAAAGAACTATTAGTACTCAAAAGAATGCCGGGGAAGGAGCTAGTGATGGTTCCACCTTAAAACCTGAACATGATGGTATTGTTTGTGAGGTAGAGAGTGACTAAGAGTCAGTGAAAGTTAAAACCGAAGCCGTGGACCATGCCAGTATATTAACCCTGCCACTTTAATTGGTCAAGTTCCTTAGCGAGCTTTGAAGTTCACAAGTTCAACAATTTCTTCTGGGTGAGTGACTTTTTGTGACTCGATAGACGGACAACTTTTTAAGTGAGCACAAGAAGCCAAGAATTATGTACGAAAGTGGAAATTCTGAGTTTTAGCACGAGGTCCTACAAGCTCAAAACCATCTTCATCTTTCAAAGCAGTACTACCAGCAACGCAAGGAGTTAAGTCAGAAACGTTGAATGTTTTAGAAACACCATACTCACCACGTAGGTCTATAACATAGGTGTTATTATTGATCTCCTGCAACACTTGGAATGGACCAACTCCTCGCGGGGCAAACATGTCCACCTATTCTTGCAAAACATAATCAACAACACTAGACAAGGGGTGAACTTTAGTAGAAACTTCATCATTAGAACTCAAGTACCCTTGTGAACTAGGCAAATTAATAGTTTAGAACTATCATTACCTCGAAAATACTAACCTGGTTGCATCATAGCATAAACATTACCCGGCAGGGTTAATGTATTGGCATGGTCCACGGCTTCGGTTTTAGCTTTCACTATCTCTTCATCACTCTCCACCTCACTAACAGTACGATCATGTTCAGGTCTTAAGGTAGAACTATCACTAGTTCCTTCCTCAGAATTCTTCTGAGTACTAACGGTTATTTCAAGGTTCTCCATCCGGGTACTAAGTGCCCTTACTTCAGCCCTTGTCTCCGTCAGTAGCCATGTACCTAGAAAATAACAAGACTAGAGAATGCGTCAGTAGTCATGAACCTGCAAAAGAACAAGTCTAGAGAAAGCTTGGCTAATGTAATGTCGGTCACGACCTTGTCTCCTTCAGTAGCCATGTACTTGTAAAAGAACAGGACTAGAGAATGCGTTAAGATTAGTAAAATAGCTCACTCACTTTTGAATGACTCTCGGGTTCACTCAATATTTTCGGGTAGGATTTTCACACTTGTCCTTAAAATGGCTTCCTCTAATTGATCAAGGTCCTCAACGACCTTTTGAATTCACAATTTCAACAGTTCTCTTCGGGGCGAATGAATTTATGTGACTTGATAGGCGGACAACTTTTTAAGTGAGCACAAGAAGCCAAAAATTATCTATGAAAGTAAAAATTCTTAGTTTTAGCAGGAGATCCTACAAGCTCAAAAATTAGTAATTAAATTAAGTAGAAAGATACCTAAGAATTACTAATTAGAAATAGTGTAATGAAGGAAATTCAAAATTCAAGAAATAAGAAAATTTTAGAGGCTTTCCTACTATATTTTGCAGACGACCAATTCTCTCTCCTCCCCTCTTAGGAAATTCGGCCCCTCCTTTCCTTGTTCAACACAAATTCACCCCTTTTCTCCTTGTCCAAATAGAATTCAACTCCTTGAAACTTCTCCCTTTTGGATTGGGAGTTGATTCCTTCTTGGACTAGAATTAGTGTTTCTTAGTCTCTCCTCCTTCTCTAATTTCTCCCCTCTTACACTTTTTCAAGTACTCTTTCAAGAACAACAAGTTAATGATCAAGAAATTCAAGAACTCAACGTAATCTTGTTAAGAATTGACGAATGTTCAAGATCCCCTTCAAGATCAACGTAAATCACTTCAAGAACTACAATTTTATATTCAAAAACTCCAAGATTAACGTGTACTAGCATCAAGATTTCGCCTAGGGTTTTCAAGAACGGTTTCTAACGATCAAGAACTTCAAGATATGGTTCAAGTATGTTTCTTTATCAATTAATCTTCAAGAGTTTAATCCCTAGATGGTTCAACAACTTCAAACAATTCAAATTTTTGGCTTTTGCTTCACATTTTTTTTGGCTAAATATTATTTTTATTAATAGAAGCAAAATACAAAAGTTGAGGGGGACAAAAACCTTGCCTCCCAAAAGAAAATGCATGTACTCTTAGTCATCCTAAAGTGATAACTAATTGTACCTAGATAGTATTAAGGTGTTAGACCTATAGTGATGTGACGATTGTCTATTTTGTAGTGATAGGGAATCGTATGTACAAAAACAAAGTGAAATTTTTCTAGGTCAGCTATACAAAAAAGTACATATGTTCCTACTTTTACTAAGTGGTTGAGGGATGTGATCCCTTGTATATACATCTGACGTCTATCTGTGGTGTCAAGATTCTGCAAAAATGTGACAATATAGCACGAGTTATCTTCAATTTTGCTTTGGCCTTGAGGGCAAGGAAAGCCCAATTAAAGATGGCTATTGGAATATGTCATGTGACTGGACTGAATTGTTGTTTGTGATGTTGGCTGGGCAGTTTTTCTGACTGTTGCTGTTGGTGCTAGAGCTGGTGTGAGCCGAGTGTCGGAGTTGCTGCTGACTGATGAGCTTGATACTTCTAGAGGATTGTGTTGTTTGTTTTTTTATTTGAGAGGTCAAGTGTAAGTTCCATGTGTTCAGTTGATCTGATCTCCTATGTTTGCCGGCAGTTCTTTCTTCCTTTGAGTCAGCCATTAGGTGATTGGCTGGCCTGTCGTTGTTCCTGTATGGATGCTGCTTCTGTTGGTAGTGTGTTCACTGTTCTTCTGTTGGTTTTTGCCTGTTTATCCTGTGCTGCTGTGTGTTGATTTGATTTCTGTGGAGTATGAGAAATGGGGAGATCCATGCTGATGGCTGTAGTTGCTACAGATTGAGCACTGAAACTGCTAATACCACACATAGCAACTGCAGCAATGATATGGATCCTACCAAAATGTCTGCAGTGTTGTGAAGTGTATTAAGATCAGTGGTGGCATTGGCAATGATATAGTCCTTCTTGTTTTGTTGCCTCTGATTGTTGGAGCTCTTGGTGCTTTGGAAATGTGTTTTCTGTTGTTGGTGTATCGATTAGTCTGGATTTGTCTGCTGGTTTTGGTGTCTTGGGTTTATGTGATTATTTGTGCTGGCTTGAGTGTGCTGCTTTTGTTGTCTATTTGTTGAAAGTGCTACTGTGTCATGTAGCTGCTGGTTGCTTGGTATTTGTCTGTTTATGTTGCTGTTCCTGTGTATCTGTGTGTTGACTGAATTCCTGTGATGTATGGTAGCAGGGGAGGTCCATGATGATTGCTGTAATTGCAATAGATTGAGAACTAGGAGTGCTAATGCCACACATTGCAATTGAGAGTTTTATTGAAATTAGTGATGGCATCTTCTGGGGTGACATTGATGATTTTGATATTTTTTCTTTCTTTTCTTATGCTGTGATTCTGAAAAATGTGGATGTTGTTGCTGAGCTTCTCTTGGTGCTTGCAGTTGTGCATTTTCTGGAGTTGCACAAAGTGATTGGAGGCCAGTCTGCATACCAAAGAGGCAATGGAATGAACATTACAAGTGCTGATACCACACATTGCCTCTTCAGCAGTAGTCTAGTCCCAGGAGTGTATCATTTGTTGTGATAGAAAGATGAGCAATTGATGTTGTCTTGTGGTGCTACTATTGCTTTGGACATGTTTCACCTGTTGTTGATGTGAGATATGGTCTGCATTTGAGTATTGCAGTTGGTGCATTGTATGTTTGTCTAGTTCTCGACTGGCACTCTTAATTTTGTATCCAAAGTAATGGCAGTCCAGGCTGATTTTCAAAGTAGTTAATCTTTGGTAGTAGACTGGATATGCCAGTGTACCTGCAAACAGGAGAAAACAAGTTATGAAGGGTTCCAGTTGTGTGTGCTGAACTGTGGAAATGATTGCTCCAGTTTTTCCTGCAAAAAAAGATAACAGCATGTTAGTGTGAAGCCACTGCCCCAACCCCTCGTCATTCTAGCTGTTGTGATTATGCTTGTGATCTCCCATAGGCTTCTTGCTGATTCCATGCTTTGTTTGATTGACCAGTGTGCTTCCAGCTCAGTGTGAGGCCCCTGTCCGATTTTCCTATTTTCTATTTTGCTACCTTCACTCTTATGTATGGGCATTGCATTTTGTCCTTATTTAGTATCCTCCTGCCTTGTGAGTCTAGCTGCCAGAAGTTATGACATTCAATTCTCCCAACTTCAAGAGCATAATTTTCTAGGTGGTCAGCTAGTTTGTTTCCCTCCCTATATGTATGTGTCACTTTGAGTGTGAAAGCTTATTTAAGTTGCAGTACCTCCTCCACTTGATCAGCTATGCACCAAGGTGGCTTTCATATGCCATTGACTGTGTTGTTCAGAAGCATTGAGTCTGTTTGAAGCCATATGTGGGAGTAATTGTGAGATTGGCAGAATTTTTGGGCCTCGACAATTGCTAATGCTTCTGCTATTGTATTTGATCCTTCTGTGATTTCTTTTCCTAGTGCATATAGAATATCTCCGTTTTCATTTCTCACACAGAATCCTATTGCTCTACTTCCTGCATTTCCTCTTGATGCTCCATCTGTATTGACTTTGAGCCATCCTTCCACTGGGAATTCCTAGACAACTTTGTTGTACTTCAGTCTAGGAGTGTAGTTTTCCATCATGTTCAGAAGATCTTGCCACTTGTGGGGGACATTGATACCTTGTTTTCTGAGTTGGACTAGAGCTTGTAATGTGGTGGAAATCTGATATATGACTCTGCTGCAGTCACTGTTTCTCCGTACTTGCAACTGTTCCTTCCTTTTCATAATTCCCACACAATGCAGGAGGGGAGAGCTTGCATCACTGGTTTGAATCTGGGGACTGTTGGAGCAGTCCAACATTTGGTTATTGCTTAATTGAATGATATACCCTCCCATGTTAGTCCTGCTCTTGATAGAAAGTATTGCCAGACTTTGGTTATAGTACTGGATGTTAAGAATAAGTGCACCAGTGTTTCTTCTTTTGGGTCTGTGCAAGACCAGCATCTACATGGCATATGGTACCCCAATCTCTTCATAAATTCATCTAAAGGCAATTTAGCCTTCCAGACTTTCCACATGAAGAAAGCAATTTCGAAAGGAAGTCCTTGTACCCAGATCATCTTGTAGGCCCTTTTAGGTTCATCTCTTGTTCTGAGATACTCCCAAGCTGATTTTAAACTGAAGTGTCCTTGAGCTTGTAGCATCCAGTATGGTGTATCAATGATGTATTCTCGGATTGGAGGTCTTACAAATTGTACTATGTGCATTGCAACTTGCTGTGGCAAGCTCTCTAAAAGCTTGTCCACATTCCAGGTTCCATCTCACAGGACTTCATTCACATTGTGTATGGATTCATCAATTGCAAATTCAGCTGGCACAATGAAGTAGAGTGCTCCTAGGCCAATCAAGTTGTCAAACCAGAAGAGTGAGGATCCCATTTTTGTATGCCTGATGATTTGACGCTCTATGTTGTCCCTGCATTCCAACATCTTCCTCCATGTATGTGATCCCTTTTTCATGGGACTATTACTGCATTGAGTTTTTTGCAGTATTTTTGGCACATGAAAGCACTCCAGAGGCTTGTCTTAGTTCTGATGTTCCACCACAGCTTGCAGAACAGGGCTTTGGACACGTCATGCAGTGATATGAAACCTGCTTCCCCTTCATCACAGGGCATGCATAATGTGTTCCATGATGACAGTGTCTGCTGCTACCTCTTACAGAGCTGCTCCAGAAAAATTGAGCAAAGAGCTTGTGTAGTTTGTTTAGTACCTGATTTGGAGGATTAGCAGTAGAGAGTAGGTGTATTGGCATGTTTTGAAGGACATGCTTGATCAACACTATCCTGCCTCCTATTGAAAGCAGTTTCTTTCCAAACTGCAGTTTATGTAGTACCTTATTAATAAGGCCTTGGTAATACATTAGCCTCCTTCTAAAGTAGAAGATGGGGCAGCCAAGATATGTGAAAGGAAATTCCTGTCTTCCTATACTAGTCATTCTTTCCACCTTTGTAACCACATCAAAGCTGGCAGAGTGATGCATATGTACAGCAGACTTGTTTTTGTTAACCATCTGCCCAGATGCTACCTCATATGCATACAAGACTTTCATTATCAATTGTAAGGAGGTGGCATCAAAAGAAGAGAATATGATTGTATCATCTGCATATGATAGGTGGTTTATTTTTCGATTCCACTTGGGCAGACCAAAGCCACAGAAATACAAGTTTAGGTGCAGAGCATTCAATCCTCTTGAGAGAGCTTCAGCAGCAAGGATGAACAGAGTAGGTGATAGTGGATCACCATGCTTTACACCTCTTGTTGATTTGAAGAAGCCATATGACTGACCATTGATGAGCACTAAGTATCAGTTGTTTCCAATAGTATCAAACACCAGGCCAATGAAGGCTTCACAGAATCCCATCTTCCTTAGTGTTTTAGTCTGAAATAACCAAGATAGTCGATCAAAAGCTTTTGCCATGTCAAGTTTGATAACAACATTTGGCCATGCTTTTGTTCTTAGTCCAATGTCTGTGATGATTTCCTGTGTTAGGAGAACATTTTCAACTATGGTCCTTCCTTTCACAAAGCCTGCTTGTTCTTGAGAGATCAGAGTAGGCAAAATTCCCACCATCCTCTCATGTATGACTCTTGAGAATATTTTACTGATGAAGTTTCTTAGGCTAATAGGCCTTATGTTAGAGAATGTTGTTACCTCCTTCTTTTTGGGGATCAACACCAAATTTGTGTGTATCACACTTTTTGGTAACTGCCTTACTGAGAACCATGCTTTAACCATGTTGTGTATGTCTTCAGCAATGATATCCTAGCATGCATGGTAAAAGGAGCCTATGAAACCATCTGGCCCCCCTGCACTTTCACCATTTAAGCAGAAGATAACATGCTTAATTTCTTCTATTGTGGGCTGCTTGATCAGTTCTGCATTTTGCTCCATGTCTATCAAAGGATGGATTTTGTCCAGTATGCTGAAATTAGTTGGAGTTGCATTTTCTGTGTATTGTTCTTTATAGAAGTTGATAGCTTCTTCTGCAATTAGTTCCTCTTCTTCAACCCAGCATCAAGAACTGCTTAGGATCCTCCTCCTTAGCTGGAGTCTTTTTCTTCGACCATGTACTTGGGCATGAAAGGCTTTGGTGTTTCTGTCTCTATCCTTGAACCCTGACATCCTTGCCTTTTGTTTCTAGAATTGTTCTTCTATTAATAGATGCCTAATCAACTGTGCCTGTACCCTTTGTAATCTTTCCCTATTTTGCCTAGTTGATCTTTCCTCAAACTATTTTTCATGAACTAGAACCACTTCCTCCATGCTTGCAATATTTTGAAATATGTCTCCATATGTTGATTTACTCCAAAGTGATAGTGCCCTTTTGAGTTTCTTGAGTTTATAATTAAAAACTATGAAGGGGTCACCATGGAAATCTGCTTGCCAATTCTCTTTCACAACTACTTTGAAGGTGTCATGTTTGATCTAGAAGTTGAGGAATTTGAATGGCTTCTTGATTGGCATTGCTTCAATGTCATACTTTAATAGGAGGGGGCTGTGATATGAGCCAATCTTAGATAGATGTGTAACCTCTAGCCTTGGGAAAGTTTGCTGAAATTCTGAGTTAGCTGGCATCTATCTAACCTTTTGAAAATGCAATATTCATCTACTCTACCATTCCACCATGTAAAGATGCTGCCTTTGAATCCCAGGTCAGTTAGGTTGCAAGTGTTGATGCAGTGTCTGAAGTCATCTACATCATTGAGAGGTACAGGTAGGCCTCCAAGTTTTACTTCTTGATCCCATATCACATTGAAATCTCCCCCTACTAGCCGTAGGACTGTCATGTCTTGAGCCATAGCATAATATGAGTCCCACAGTTCTACTCTCTCTATTGGATCACACTTAGTATATACTAGTGTGAGAATGAGTTCCACATGTGTTTCTGTGTGGAAGAGCTTCAGAGTCAGTTGCAGTACTATATCATATAGGACTGTGATTTTATATATATCATCAATGAAAGCCAAGATTCTGTTGGAGACATTAGCCAGTGCTTGAGAGAATCCAATCTTCCTTCTATAGTTGTCCATCTTTCTTGCTTGCTGCATTGATTCCATAATGCCTATGAATTCAAAGTGATTTTTCTTGTGCAATGTGATGAGCCTTTCAAAAGCTTGCATTGTGTTCACTGATCTAATATTCCAAATGATTGAATCCATTATAGATTGTTGGAGTGTGTTAGAGCTCTTCTTTTTTGGACCCCTGATGCAGAGGTATTGTTGATGTCTTTGTTTTGTTTCTTCTTGCCTTTGGTTGCTGACTTCACCTTGGCTATCTGTGTTGGGGAGAGAGCTCCTTGTTTAGCTACATTGAGGAAGTTCTGGGCAGTAGTTTCTTCATCTAGATCTTTTCCAGATTGTTCTTTGTGATCTTCTTCATTTCTTACTGCTGTTGCAATCCTGAGGTTCTTTGGTCTAGTGATTGCTTTTAACTATGCCACTATTATCTCTTTCCTTGCTGTTGATCTGGGATCAAAACCAGTTTGAACATCCCCTTTTGATCTGTATCTTCTACTTCTGTAACTTCAAAGTTGGCTTGATCTTGGTATGTGTTCGTCAGCAGCATCACTTGGTTATTTTCAACTTTTTTGTTGTTCTTTCCCATTGTGGGAGTGACGTTGGCTGTTTCATTTTCACTTTGATCATCCTCCTCAATTGCCTTACCAGATGCCTTATCTTCACTTTGCATTTCTTCTGGTATTTCGCCTTCCTCTGAATCTTCTTCTATTTGATCTGACAATAATCTCCAAAGAATTCCATGTGACTTCTCTAGCTTCTTTTCTGATTCTGCTTCTACAAATTTCTTTCCTGCTGTCTTGGTCATTACTTTCTCGACAAGAGTATCTTGTAATGGAATATCTTGATGGGAGGTGTTGGTGGTAACCACATTTGTGTTGAAGTTTTTCTGCACCCACTAAGAAGTGGATTGCTTTGTGATTTCTATCCTTTTCCCTGTATGCAGTTGTGTTTCTTCATCTACAGAGTCTTCAATGGTGTTCATTTTAGAAATTTTAAGGCTATTCACTGGTTATGCAGAGTGCATCAAGTTTCAATGTTCCTGTTGGTTGCTTGTTGGTTGTGGTTTTCAAGATTGTGGCTGCTGATGAATTGAGTGCAGCTGCTGCAGAGCATGAAGGTTCCTTTGCTAGTTGCTAGGGAAGTGCTTAGCACGTGGGAGTAGAGATGTTCTTTTGACCAGTTGCTTCTTCAATCAACTCCAAATAATTGTCCTCATTGTCACTACTTTTTTCCATATCCAACATCGCAAATTTGTTGGATGTTTGAATTTGCTGAGCAGCCTTGTCAACTGGTATCATTTCCAGTCTAGTTTTGGCCTGATTACTTCTTGGCTTAGCTTGCTTCTACACTCTATTATCCTTGACCTCCTTCCATAGAGGAACTGCATTGCCAACAACTTTTCCACTTGACTGAATCATCAGGGGTGCTGTCTCCTTCCCCTTCTGCTTCCTACCTTCCACTATTTTTCTTTTGGCTTCCTGTTGCTCTATTGAGTTTGTGTGTAGTAGTTCTGGATGCAGCTTCCAACATTGAAGCATGTCATGTCCCTACAATTTGCATTATTTGCAGTACTTGGGAATAAAATCATACTAAATTGTCACGACCCAAGCCGGAGGGCTGCGACGGGGACCCAGACCCTACCTGCCTAGTGCCGACGTACCTGTCATCAACTTGTCTTATTGTCTATAAGGACCGACGAGGCTAGTATAAATAGCAAACAATAATCATAATCAGCTTTAAACTTTACGATAGTTACATTTACATACATATATAATATGGCCAACAACGCTGCAATGCAAAAACTGTACAACAAAATACATTTGCCGACAAGGCAATCTTACTGTACATAAGTCAACCCCTTGTCTACTGTCTATGAGCCTCTATAAGAAGACAAACAATGCAACTTGTGTCGGAACAGGGCCCCGACATGCCCATAATGCCTATAATAGAATGCATACCAAGACCACGGCAAATCCGGAGGATAGATCTCACCAATACCCGCTGAACTGGGCAGCCTACTGTGGTGGGGGAGCCTCGTCTAGATGCCTGTCCGGATCGGCAGCACGACATGCAGCGTCCACAGATAAAAGGACGTCAGTACGGATAAAGTACTATGTAGGTAAGACAGGAAAACATAATATAAGAACGATACTATGCATCGGGATAAGAAACATACAACCTGTATCATCTGAATGCCTCTGAAGGCGATTAACCATGAAATGCCTGATGTGCACATGCATAAGCGTATATCCTTCGTAAAATTATCATATATATATATATATATATATATATATATATATATATATATATACACACACACACCTCTGTGGGCCTCATCATCATCATATACATATGCCTCTGTGGGCCTCATCATCATCATACCCAACTGATCCGTGGTTGCACAATAGGTGCCGTACCTGGCCAACTATAGCGCGGCTCGGTAGAGTAACATATCTGTCGACTATAGCGCGACTAAATAGAGTAAACATATACATATATATAGTTGCACAATAGGTGCCGTACCCAACCGACTATAGCGGCTCGGTAGAGAAAATAAGTAATGCATGCCGGACTCACTGGAATCATACTTTCTGAACCTTTCAAAGAGACGTAAGGTCGAAGAAATAATACACATCAATCCTCTCATAAGAAGGGAAACAATATAAGCACTCCTAGCTTCTAAGAAAAGAGCATTTTTTGAGTTCTTGTTCATTGTATGATGTACAATCGGAGTCGTGCAAAAGAAAAAAAGGGATAGTCTCACATACTTGGTACACTCTACACTAATTTCAAGCTATGCAGCTGTCATACTCCTTAGTCTACAATAAGAGGAACGATTCTATCGTTATTCTCTAAGAATTATAGTTATTACTAGCCACAACCCTAAGTTTATATGGTGTTTCTCCACACCCTTCTTCCTCCAAAACTTCACAAAATTAGTAAAACATGCAGCTCAACATCAACCCAAAACAACCACAACCCAGTCCATTATCAGTAATTAACTTGAACCCACGGCTTCCGATATACATAAAACGAATTTTCAAGAATTCCCAGTAGAAAGGATGCATGAAAAAGAGCAGTAGCTTACCTTGCATGTTGGGTAACTCAGCCCTCTTCCTTGGTTCTTTAATTTCTAGGTTTTACTCCCAATTAGGGCTTGAAAGAGAGAGAAAATCAGTTAGGGCCTTTCCTTGATTCTTCAAACTCTGGACTTCACTCTCAATTAGAGCTTGAAGAAGAGGGGAAATTGATTAGGGCTTGTGTGGGATTTTGAAAAGGGTTGCAGGGGGTTCTACTGGGTTTTGGGTTTCAGAAATGGTGAAATAGCTGGTTTATGCTCCTTTATAGGTCAGTAAATAAGTGACGCACGTGCCTGATGCTTACTGGTCTGCGATCTCATTTTCGTCGCAGAACCAACATGCAGTTCACATTTTGGACGCGAAGCTCAGCCCAGAAATCTGTCGTATTCTGAGACATAAGGGGTCTTATTCGCGGTCCGCATTTTCAGTATGCGATCGCATACTGACCGCATTCCTGACATAGATTTCTGCCCAGAAATCTATCTCAATGTGCGATACATTAGACATGATATGCGGTTCGCATTTCAGAAATGCGATCGCACTTATGACTGCATTTCTGGCACTAGTCTTTGTCCAGAAGTCTATCTTGGTCTGCGAGTTCAATGTCAGATATACGGCTCGCATGTGGGCTTTGCGGTAGCATACCCAGTTTTGCGATGCCTTTTGCTCTTTTCTTAACTTTTGGACTCTTTTCCGGTTCTTAGGTCCTTATACGTATACTATCTTACGGCGCAATCTAACATACGAAATTGCGGGTTGTAACATAAATCTTTACCCATTCTGTTCTTACAGCCCTTGCAGCTTCATTTTCAATGTCCATGCGAACTTTCTTTGGCAAATCAGCTAATAGATCAACAAGTACCTTAACTCTTGCACGGCTTAGATGAGTCTTATTGACTGTAGCCATATCTATGTGAAATGGTTTCTCTACAGCAGAAGCTAGAGAAAAAAGACAATCTTTGACATAGTATGTGGGAAGCAAACCGGGAAACAAAATCCAAGTCATCGTTTTAGAAGTTTCTTCTTCCTCTTTAAACTTGACATCATAAATCAATGTCCTCATCTGGTATTCAAAGCCATCTTTTGCTTTTAAGTAGTAAACTGCTTTTGATGTGAAGTTGATAAAATCTTACCATAGCATCAGTCAGATCAGTACATGTCTATCTCTAAAAGTGTTTTGAAAGGGATTGGCTCGATTGGGGCTGTCGATTTAGGGTCGCAGGTGTCGAGTTTAAAGTCGCTGGTTTTAGAAGATGACTGTAATCTAGGGGCTGTGGGTTGGTTGAGGTTGTAGAGGGAGGTTGGGAGGTGGAAGGGAAAGGCTCGCCAGCAGGAGACGCGCCGGCCGGCGTGGCCATTGTTGATTGTGAGAGCTTTCTCTCTCTAATCACCTCTTTTCACCATACTCTCTCTATTGCCAGAAATTTTCAGTTTTTGGGTTTTGCCCCTTTTTTCTTCACTTTCTTAAAAACTGAATATAAGATTTTATTAATAGGAGCAAAATACAAAAGTGGAGGGGACATAAACCTTACCTCCCAAAATTAAAAACATGTGCTCTTAGTCAGTCTGAGATGATAGTTAATTATTCCTAGATAGTGGTAAAGAGTTAGACCTATGGTGATGTAATGATTGTCCATTTTAATGCAATAGACAATCATATGTACAAAAACAAAGTGAAGTTTTTCTAGGTCAGCTATACAAAAAAATCCTACTTCTACTATGTTGATGAGAGTTTTGTTCCCTTCTTTATACATTTGACATCTCTCTATGTTGTCGAGATGCTTCAAAGGTATGACATAAAAGCACGAGCTATCTTCAATTTTGCATTGACCTTGTGCACAAAGAAAGCCAAGTTGAAGATGACTATCTGAATGTGTCATGTGACTGGCCTGCATTGTTGTTTGTGTTGTTGGCAAGGCATTTTTTTGAATGTTGCTGTTGTTTCTGGAGTTGATGTGAGCTGAGTGCTGGAGTTGCTGCTGACTGATGGGCTTATTGCTTCTGGGGGATTGTGTTGTGAGCTTTTGTCGCTCAATGTGTTAAGTTGATATGACCTTCTATGTTTGCTGGCAGTTCGGTCTTCCTATGAGTTAGCCATTAGGTGAGTGGCTGACTTGTTGTTGGTCTTGTATGGTTGCTGCTTCTGCTGGGAGTGTGTTGGTTGTGCTTCTGTTGATGTTTGCCTGTGTATGTTACTGTTCTTGTGCTGCTGTGTGTTGGCTGAGTTTCTGTGGAGTATGAGCAATGTGGGGATCCATGTTGATTGCTGTAGTTGCAATAGATTGAGCACTAAGAGTGCTAATACCACTCATTGCAACTACAGCAATGATATGGACCAAACCAAAGTGTCTGCAGTGTTGTGAGGTGTATTAAGATCAGAGGTGGCATTGATGGTAATGTAGTCCTTCTTGTTCTGTTGCCTCTGATTATTGGAACTTTTTGTGCTTTAAGAAAGTGTCTTCTGTTGTTGGTGTATCAGTTGGTTTGGATTTGTGTACTGCTTTTGATGTCTTGGGTATATGTGATCATGTGTGTTTGTTTGACTGTGTTGCTTCTGTTGGCTATTTGTTGAGAGTTTTGCTGTGTCATGTACCTGCTGGTTGCTTGGTGTTTGCCTGTTTATGTTTCTGCTCCTGTGTAGCTGTGTGTTGAGTGAAAACCTGTGATGTATGGTAGCAGGGGCGGTCCATGATGATTGTTGTAGTTGCAACACATTGAGCACTAGGAGTGCTAATACCATACATTGCAATTGCAGCAATGATCTGGACCCCTCCAAGCTGTCTGCAGTGTTGAGAGATTTATTGAAAATAGTGATGCCATCTTCTAGGGTGACATTGATGACTTTGATGATTTTTATTTCTTTTCTGGTGCTGTAGTTCTGAGAAGTGTGGCTGTTGTTGCTGAGCTCTTCTTGTTGCTTGCAGTTGTTTAGTTGCTGGAGTTGCACAAGGTGATTGGGGTTCCAGTCTGCATGCCAAAGAGGCAATGGAATGTGCATTAGAGATATTGATACCATATATTGCTTCTTTAGCAGTAGACTGTTCCGAATAATGTATCATTTCCTGTGATAGAAAGGTGAGCAATTGATGATGTCTTATGTAATTGTTGTTGCTTTGGACATGTTTCAACTGTCGTTGATATGAAGTCCGGTCTGCATTTGAATATTGCAGTTGGTGCATTGTATGTTTGTCTTCTTCTCGACTGGTACTCTTGATTTTGTGTCCACAGTGATGGCAGCCCTGGATGGTTACCAAAGTAGTTAATCTTTGGTAGTAGACTAGATGTGCCAGTGTACCTGCAAACAGTAGAAAACAAGTTATGAGGAAATCCAGCTTTGTGCATTGATTGCTCCAGTGTTTCCTGCAAAAAATATAACAGCATGTTAGTGTGAGGCAGCTGCCCAGTCTCTCCTCATTATGGCTGTTGTGATTATGCTTGTGGTGTCAGAGGCTTCTTGCTGATGCCATGCTTTATTTTGATTGACCTGTGTGCCTGCTGCTCGGTGTAAGGACACTGTCCCATGGTGGGTGCTATGGTGGGCAGTTGAGTTCCAATTAAATGTTGTAGATGCAGTCTGTGATGCATTTGCAGCAGTAAGCTCCAGTTCTTCCTTTCTGCATAAAACATTAAACTGGTTGGTCCGGTGTTTCTTGCCTAAAGTAGCAACATGTTAGTGTGAGGTCTCTACTCCCATCGTTCCTCCTTACTATTGTTGTGACCTCCAACAGATTCCTTGATTATGCCACAATGGTTCCACCAGTGTGCCTGCAGAAATAGCAAACACGTTATATGAGTATATTGGTAGCGAGCATTGTGTGATCCTAGTCTGTGATCATGTGTCAGCAGCTTAGTGTGAAGCCATTGTCCCATTTTCTTGCTTGTTATTTTGCTACCTGCACTCTTATGTAAGGATATTGCAATCTATCTTCATTTAATAACCTTCTGCCTTGTGAGTCTAGCTATCAGAAGTTATGGCATTCTATTCTCCCAGTGTCTAGAGCATAGTTTGCTAGATGGTCAGCTAGTTTGTTTCCCTCCCTGTAAATGTGTATCACTTTAAGTGAGAAGGCTTCCATATGCCATTGATTGAGTTGTACAGAAACATTGAATCTGTTTGAAGCCATATGTGGGAATGGTTGAGAGAATGGCAGAATTTTAGTGCCTCTACAATTGTTACTGCTTCTGCTGTTGTATTTGTTCCTTCTGGGATTTCTTTGCCAGTGCATACAGAATATCTCCTTGTTCATTTCTCACACAGAATCCTATTGCACTTCTTCCTGAATTTCCTCTTGATGCTCCATCTGTATTGACTTTGAGCCATCCTTCCATTGGGAATTCCCAGAGAGCTTTGTTGTACTTCAGTGTAAGAGTGTAATTTTCCATCTTGTTCAGAAGGTCATGCCACTTGTGAGGGACATTGATACCTGGCTTTCTGAGTTGGACAAGAACCTGTAATGTGGTGGAAATCTGATATATGACTCTGCTAGCAGTTACTGTTTCTCCATACTTGCAATCCTCTTGAGAGAGCTTCAGCAGCAAGAATGAACAAAGTAGGTGATAGTGGATCACCTTACTTGACACCTCTTGTTGATTTGAAGAAGCCATGTGACAGACCATTGATGAGCACTGAGTACCACTTGTTTCTAATAGTATCAAACACTAGGCCAATGAAGGCTTCACTGAATCCCATTTTCCTTAGTGTTTTTATCAGAAATAACCAAGATAGTCGATCAAATACTTTTGCCATGTCAAGTTTAATAACAACATTTGGCCCTGGTTTTGTTCTTAGTCCAATGTCTGTGATGATTTCTATGTTAGGAGAACATTTTCAACTATGGTCCTTCCTTTCACAAAGCTTGCTTGTTCTTGATAGATCAGAGCGGACAGTATTCCCACCACCCTCTCATGTATGATTCTTGAGAAGATTTTATTGATAAAGTTGCTTAGGCTCATGGGCCTCATGTCAGAGAATGTTGCCACTTCCTTCTTTTTGGGGAGTAGTACCAAATTTGTGTGTGTCACACATTTTGGTAACTGCCTGCCTTAGAAGAAAGCCTTAACCATGTTGTGTATGTCTTCACCGATGATCTCCCAGCATGCATGGTAGAAGGAGCCTGTGAAACCATTTGGGGCAATAGTTTGGGACAATCCCTCTTGAGATGACTCAAGTCCCCGCACTCGAAACAAGCTCTCCTCTGACGGAGTTGCGGCCCCTGACAGTTTGAGTAGCTACCTAAGGAACCCTATGAAAATAAAGCGTAATAAGAACTCTGAGATGGCAATACACCAAATTATGACTGAGTTGGCGTGCCGCCTGAACGGGTCAAGAAGAACGACCCTTTTTGTAATGGGACTAGCCTCCAAATTAGGCACTGCTGAAACCACTTAACTACGAGGCCTCTTTGCCTCCATCTCCTCACGCTCCTGCCTGAGGCAATATAAAACACAGAAAACAAGATAAAAGGATAGAAGCAAGATGCTCAATGAACTATCAAGACTATAAGTAGGAACTAGTCTACTTACCTTCTTGATGAAGTCACGGAGTAGCTATTTTATATGAACAACCCTCAAGATAACGATGGTCTTGCAAACTGTTCGATCAAACAAAGGAACGAGTTCAATTTTGAATCACAAAAAAAATTGGACAAGTTCAAAGCACACGAGTTTGGAGCAAAGTTGCTGCCAATTTTTGTATTGAATATCAAAGTTAGGTCTAAAAATAATGAAGTCTTTAGGCTGATATAGAATGAGCCTTGTCCTGAATCAACTAGGAAACAAATAAATATCAAAAAGGCCAAAATTTGGCTAAGTAAAAAGAATGGTCACGCAGGGCCCCTAAGTTCGAATCAATGTCTTCCAACATTGATGGCATGAACGTAGTTTGATCAGGTTTGCCTTTATCATTCTCCCCTTCTTTACAAGATTTCATGCTCGAAATCGAACCATCTTCATCTTTCAAAGCGGCAATACTTGCAACACAGGGAGTTAAGTAAGAAACATTGAATGTCTTAGAAACACTATACTCACCGTGCATGTCTACAAAATAGGCGTTGTTATTGATCTTCTACAACACTTGGAATGAACCATCTCCTCGTGGGGCAAATATGTCCACATATTCCTGCAAAATTTCATCAACAACACTAGGAAAGGGGTGAACGTTAGTAGAAACTTCATCATTAGAACTCGAGTAAACACCCTTATGAACTAGGCAAATTAACAATTTAGAAATATCATTACCTCGCAAATACTCATCTGGTTGCATCATAGAACAAACATTACCTGGCAGGGTTAATGTACTGGCATGGTCCACGGCTTTAGTTTTAGCTTTCACTATCTCTTCGTTACTCTCCACCTCACAAACAACATCATGTTCAGGTCTTAAGGTGGAACCATCACTAGTTTCTTCCCCGACATTCTTCTAAGTACTAATGGTTCTTTCAAGGTTATCCGTTCGGGTACTAAGTGCCCTTACTTCAGCGAAAAGCTCGGCTAAAGTAATGTCGGTCACGACCTTGTTTCCATCAGTAGCCATGTACCTACAAAAGAACAAGACTAGAGAATGCGTTAAGATTGGTAAAATACCTTACTCACTTTTCGGGTAGGATTTTCGCACTTGTCCTCAAAATGACTTCCTCTAATTGATCAAGTTCCTCAACGATCTTCCAAGTTCACAAGTTCAAAAGTTCTCTTCGGAATGAGTGAATTTATGTAACTCGATAGGCAAACAACTTTTTAAGTGATCATAAGAAGCCAATAATTAACTACAAAGGTGGAAATTCTGAGTTTTAGCACGAGATCCTACAAGCTCAAAGATTAGTAATTACTTAACTAGGAAATTACCTAAGAATTACTAATTAGAAATAATGTAATCAAAGAAGTAAGGAAATTTAAGACATAAAGAAAGTATAGAGACTTTCCCACTCTAGTTTGGAGAAGACCAATTCTCTCTCCACCCCTTCTATGGAAATTTTCGGACCCCTCTCTCCTTGTCCAACTAGAATTTAACTCCTTGAAACTTCTCCCTTTTGGATTGGGATTTGTTTCCTTCTTGGACTAGAATTAGGATTTCTTGTTCTTCCTCCTTCTCCAAATTCTTGCAGCTCTTATACCTTCAAAAAATCTTTCAAGAATACTTTTAAGAACAACAAGTTAATGTTCAAGAACATCAAGAATCCAATACAATCTTGTTACGAACGTTTGAATATTCAAGATCCCGTTCAAGAACAACACAAATTGCTTCAATAACTATAAATTTATTTCCAGGAACTTCAAGATTTTTAGGGTTCACGTGTACTACTTTCAAGAACAACAACTTGGCGTCTAAGAACTTCAAGATTTTCAAGATTAAACGTGTTCTTTCAAGATTCCAAATAGGTTTTTCAAGATTTCAAGATTAACAATTTTAAACAATCAAGAACTTCAAGATTCTGTTCAAGAATAGTTCTTTAACGATCAACTTCAAGATTTCAATTCCTAGATGATTTAACAACTTCAATCAACACTAAGTTTCGGTTTTTTTTCTTCTTTTTTTTTTTTTGTTTTTTTTATTAAAAATGAAATTAACAAAAGAACCTAGAAACAAAGGCACGAAGAACAGGATTGGGATTGTAAGAACAAACCCTTTCCAAGCTCTGATACCAACCGATGCAATATAAAACGCGAAAAACAAGGTAAAAGGATAGAAGCAAGACGCTGAATGAATTATCAAGACAACAAGTAGGAACTAGTCTTCTTACGTTCTTGATGAAGTCACGGAGTACCTATTCTATACGAACAACCATCAAGACAATGATGGTCTTGCAAACTGTTCGATTAAACAAAGGAACGAGTTCAATTTGGAATCACACCAAAAATTGGACAAGTTCAAAGCACACGAGTTTGGAGCAAAGTTGCTGCCAATTTTTGTATTGAATATAAATGTTAGGTCTGAAAATAATAAAGTCATTAGGCTTATATAAATGAACCTTCTCCTAAATCAACTTGGAAACAAATAACCAACACAAAGGTTGGCTGAGTAAAGAGAATGGTCACGCAGGACCCCTAAATAAGAATCAATGTCTTCCATAGCAACACAATAATACAACATAAACAAAAATGTAAAGCATCAATATCAAACGCCTCACTAAGGCCAATCACCAACGCCTATGTCAAGGCTAACCAACGCCTTATCTTGTCTTATCCAACATTGATGGCACGAACGCAGTTTGATCAGGTTGGCCTACATCACTGCCTGCAAACCAGCTCTAAGCGTTTAGCAATATCGACCACCTCCTCAAACCTCCCACCTGTCTCAACCTCACGTTCTATAATGGAGCGTAATCCATAGTTAAGGCCACCAATGAACATCCTAATCTTCTCCCTCTCAGTGGGAACCAACCATACCGCGTGATGAGTCAACTCTGAAAACTTCTTCTCATGCTGAGTTACTGTCATACCCTCCTGGCGTAGCTGCTCAAACTGCCTACGAACTCCTCTCCACGAGTTCGTGGGACAAACTTCTCTAAGAAGAGAACTGAGAACTCATGCCATGGAAGTGGCACTGCACGGCTGGCCCGTCTAGCTCTTAAGCCTGATGGTGGGCTACTATGGTCAACTGAAAGGTAGTGAATGAAACCCCGTTGGTGATAAAAATACCCACTGTTAGAAAAATCCGCTGTTACTGATCTATAATATCCTAAGCATCCTCAGACTCTGCTCCGCTGAACTCTGGAGGTGATGCAGTTCAACCTGATCATGAACGTTTAAACCGTCGAGACCATTCACGAGAAGTCAAGCTAAAGAACTTCATGATGCACATTTGACAGTGAAGAAGGGCCAAGCGTTTCTATGCACCACATTGGAAGGTGGCGTGTGATGTTGTGATTATTGTGTAGTTATGAAAGACATTAATTCTTACTTATTTTGGAGTCCTGCGTGACACCTTAGTTACTTAGCCAATTTGTGGTCTTTTTTGTTAGTTGTTTGTTTCCTAGTTAACTTAGGACAAGGCTCATTTTATATAAGCCTAAAGACTTCATTATTTTTAGTTCCTAACTTTGATATTATATACAAAGTTTCGGCAGGCATATTGCTCCCAATTTTGTGTGACTTGAACTAGTCGAATTTTGGTGTGATTCAAAATTAAGTTCCTTGTTTGATCGAACAGTTTGCAAGACAATCGTTGTATTTGAGGGTCATTCGTATAGTATAGGTACTCCTTGATTTCATCAAGAAGGTAAGTAGACTCGTTCCCACTTGTTGTCCTGATAAATTCATAGAGCGTCTTGCTTCTCTCTTTTGTTTTTTTTTGTTTCCGCGTTTTATATTGCTTCAGTTGGTATCAGAGCTTGGAACGGATTTGTTTCTACAATCCCAATCCTTTTCTTCGTGCCTTTGTTTAGGTTCTTTCGTTAAATTCATTTTTTGATTAAAAAAAAACCGTTACAAAAAAAAAAAAGAAATCGAAACGCTAGTGAAGCAAAAACCAAATATTTGAATTGTTTGAAGTTGTTGAATCACCTAGGGATTGAAATCCTGAAGATTAATTGATAAAGAAACATTCTTGAACCAAAATTTTTAAGTTCTTGATCGTTAGAAACCGGTAATCTTGAAATCTTGAAACTCTAGTTGGGATCTTGAAAGGAGCACGTTTGAACTTGAAAGACTTGAAGTTCTTGAACGTCAAAGTTGTTGTTCTTAGAAGTAGTCATGTAAAACTCAAGAATCTTGAAGTTCTTAGAGTAAAAAATTGTAGTTCTTGAAGAGTTTTGCGTTGTTCTTGAAGAGGATCTTGAATCCTGAATCGTTATTAATGAGTCTTCCTTGAATTCTTGAAGTTCTTGAACATTAACTTGATAGTTCTTGGGGAAATTGAACGTGTGAGAGAGTAATGAAGAGGGCCGAATTTGGCAGGAGAAGGAGGAGGAATAGGAAACCCTAATTCTAGTCTAAGAAGGAAACAACTCCAATCCAAAAAAGGAGAAGTTTCAAGGAGTTGAAATTGTGTTGAAAAGGGAGAAGGGGG
>MCJB01051796.1:66525-110124 GCA_002018475.1 Nicotiana obtusifolia
GGGGGGGGGGGAGGGAGCCGAAATCCTAAGAGCTAAGGGGAGAGGATCGGTCTTCTCCAAACTAAAGTGGGAAAGCATCTAAAATTTCCTTTCTTCTACTCATTCGAAATTCCTTTCTTGTTTACATTAATCCTAATTAGTAGTTCTTAGGTAATTTCCTACTTAAGTATTTACTAATCTTAGAGCTTGTAGGACCTCGTGCTAAAACTCAGAATTTCCACTTTCATAGATAATTCTTGGCTTCTTGTGCTCACTTAAAAAGTTGTCCACCTATCGAGTCACATAAATTCACTCACCCCGAAGAAACTATTAAACTTGTGAACTTGAAAGGTCGCTAAGGAACTTGATCAATTAGAGGAAGCCAATTTGACGACAACTGCGAAATCCTACCTGAAATTTGAGTGAACTCAAGAGTTATTCAAAAGGGAGAGAGAGTATTTTAACTAACCTTAACACATTCTCTAGTCTTGTTTCTTTTGCAGCTACATGGCTACGGAAGGAGAAAAGGTTGTGACCGACATTACGTTGGCCGACTTCTTGACTGAAGTAAGGGCAATTAGCGCCCGAATAGAGAACATTGAAAAATATACTAGCAATTACAAACATGCCAAAGAAGGGACTAGCGACCATGGGGCTCAGAGAAACATAGCACCTGTCGGGGACATGAGAACAATCCGAGAGGATGATCAACCCGAGTTCGAGCAATTTGATGATGGTGATGATTTGGGGCCAGGAAAACCGAGAGTAGGGCAACAAAATGAGGGCCGAGACTACATGGGAAGACGTGGTTATGATCGTGGGCCAAGAGGGAGACTTAGAGATTTTGGTGGAAGGAACTTAGGGCATGAGTTTGATGAATATGCTGAGCATTATGAGGACTTCCAACAAGTTCAACCAATCCGAGGTGGCCGATACAATGTCCATGAAAATGGGTTGAACAGTGTCAAGATTAGTATCGTTGCTTTCAAGGGAACTGGTGATCCTGACTGATTTTTAGAATGGAAATGTCAAGCTGAGCGGATATTTGGAATTACTGATATGATTGAGGAGAACAAGGCTACATATGCCATTGCTTCTTTCGAGTCCTATGCTTCTACTTTGTGGGTGGCTGAGAAAAGCTCCAAAGTTAGATATAACCAGCCTGCACGCATAACCTGGGTGGAATTGAAGCAAATAATGACCCGTAAGTATGTAAACCCTCGGCACAAGCAAGAGCACTTACAGAAGTTGTATGATTTGCAACAAGGGTTGAAGTCCGTGGAAGAATACTATGATGAATTTGAGAAGATTCCTCTATCACTTGACATGAAAGACGAACAAGAAAACGAGGCTATCATCCGATTCAAGAATGGGTTGAATAATGATATCTCCAATTAGTTGAGGCTACATGCATTTTTTTCTCTTCATGATGTGTTCTTAGCTTCCATTGAAGCCGAAAAGATGATTAAAGAAAGCCAGGCAGCTCGATATAGCGGGGGTTCCCATTCCACCATCATACGTCGAAACAAAGAGTGCAAGACATGGAACACTTGGGGGGAGAAACCCAAACCCGAGAACCCATAGCAAGCCCAAACCAAGAGCCTAAGAAGCTATCCCAACCCGCAGCACCAAGGGTTGAACCCAAGGGGTCCGGAGGTAATTCTAAGACTCAACTCAATTCTCCTCTTCTTTTCAGTGTCACAAATTAAAAGCTATGAACATTTCGCTAAGGATTGTCCAACACGGTGGACCATGTTAATTCTTGATAATGGTATTGTGTGCGAAGAAGAAAGTGAAGAGGAGATTGAGGAAGATAAGGGGGTAGAATTGGTTGAGTGCGGCGAAGAAGAGTTAGAAGATGAGGGTGTGAATATGTTCTTAGTGGTGCACAGGAACTTGAGCACTATGAGCATATAGGAGGAAGGAGATGTGTAGGGTGAGAACTTGTTTCCTGCTAGATGTAGGGTGAAAGGAAAGGTGTGCTCAATGATAATTGATTCTGGAAGTTGAACTAATGTAGTGAGCCACATGTTAGTGACTTAACTTAATATACCTACGAGGAGACATCCCCATCCTTATCGATTGCAGTGATTGTGTGAATATGGTGAGTTAAAGGTGGTAAAGAAGGCACCTATTAAGTTCAAGGTGGGAGCTTATCAGGATGAAATCTTGTGAGATGTAGTGCTTATGCAGGCATGCCATTTACTGTTGCGCAGGCCTTGGCAGCTTGATAGGTGTGTTGATCATGATAGAAAGGCCAACACTTATATGGTCAACTGATGCAATATAAAATGCGAAAAACAAGATAAAAGGATGGAAGCAAGACGCTCAATGAACTATCTAGACAACAAGTAGGAACTAGTCTACATACCTTCTTGATAAAGTCACAGAGTACCTATACTATACAAACAACCCTTAAGACAACGATGGTCATGCAAACTGTTCGATCAAACAAAGGAACGAGTTCAATTTGGAATCACACCAAAAATTGGACAAGTTCAAAGCACACAAGTTTGGAGCAAATTTGCTGTTGATTTTGTATTGAATATCAAAGTTAGGTACTAAAAATAATGAAGTCTTTAGGCTTATATAGAATGAGCCTTGTCCTAAGTTAACTAGGAAAAAAACAACTAACAAAAGGCCACATATTGGCTAAATAACTATGGTGTCATGCAGGACTCCAAAATAAGTAAGAATTAATGTCTTTAATAACTACACAATAATCACAACATAGTCACAACATCAGACGCCACTTGGCTCATCTTCACCATTAAATGTGCATCATGAAGCTCTTTAGCTTGACTTCTCGTAAATGGTCTCGAAGGCCTAACCGTATCATGATCAAGTTGACCTGCATCATTCTCCCCTTCTTGAGAAGATTTCATCTGCGAAATCGAACCATCTTCATCTTTCAAAGCAGCACAAGGAGTCAAATCAGAGACATTGAATGTCCTAGAAACATCATCAGCAGCAGGCAGGTCAATGACATATGCATTATTATTTATCTTCTGCAACAGTTGGAGTGGTCCATCTGCTCACGGAGCCAACTTCCCTTTCCTCTGGTTCAGAAATCGTTCCTTACTGAAATGTAACCAAACCCAGTCACCTTTCTTTATGTCCAGCTTTTTCCTTCCCTTATTCTTCTTGGCCGCTATCTTGTCACAAGCATCCTCCAAAGTTTTCCTCACCTTAGCATGCAATTCGAGCAACGTGGCTGCCCGGTTTCTCCATTAATGCTAATAACTGCATCTCTCGGCAAAGGAACAAGATCAAGCGGTATCAAAGAATTAAAACCGTAAACACATTCTGCAGTAATGCTAGTCATCCGCTGAACAGTTCTATTATATGAAAACTCCATAATAGGTGATCGGTCAGCCCATGTGCCGGACTTACCTTCGGTCATAGCTCGAAGAAGAGCTCCCAGGTTCGATTAACAACCTCAGTTTGACTGTTAGTCTATGGATGATGTGATGCAGAAAACAATAATTTGGTGCCAAGAGCACCCTACAAACACTTCCAAAAGCGACTCAAAAACTTAGCATCTCTATCACTAACAATAGTTCGAGGCACATTATGCAACTTTAACACATTAGCAATGAACAAAGAAGCAACATGTTGTGCATCATCACATTTTTTATAGGGAATAAAGTGAACCATCTTAGAAAATCTATCAACAACCACATTAATGCTATCATGACCACATCGAGATCGTGGCATCCCCATCACAAAATCCATCGAAACATCCACCCAAGGACTAGTAGGAACGGGTAAGGGAGTATACAAACCATGATTACTAGACCTAGACTTAGCTCTTTTGCACTCAAAACACGTTCCACATACTATCGCGACATCTCGCCTCATCTTAGGCCAATGGAACTGCTCCCCTAATATAGCTAAAGTCTTATCTACCGCAAAGTGTCCCATCAAGCCCTTACAATGCGCCTCACGCACCAACAACTCTCACCACGAGGACTTGGGTATACAAACCCTCCCCTTCTTAAAAGGGTCCCCATCATGCCGTTGATACTTCTCAACTCGCTGCCCACTAGTTATGGCATCACACACACTCTTATGTTTAGGTTCATGCATATACATATACTTAATACTCTCAAAACCCATCAACCTAGATGCTAACGTAATAGCCAAAGCAAACTTCCTAAATAGTGCATCAGCTACTACATTCTCCTTTCCACTTGGCATGTCGTTTATTTAGTTTCTCTTGAGCTCTAAGATGTTTGAGTGACTCATGATCACTCCTAAATACGAGTTCCTTAGGCCATAGGTAATGTTGCCAATGAGCTAAAACTCTCATGAGGGCATACAACTCTTTGTCGTATGTAGATTAATTCAAGGTAGCCCCCTTCAACTTCTCACTAAAATAGGTAATGGGCTTCCCATCTTGCATAAGAACACCTCCAATTCCCACCCCGAGGCGTCACACTCAATTTCAAACAGTTAAACGAATCAAGGATATTGTAACTCGTATTTTCGGGTAATTCTAGAGGTGATTAATATTACCAAGAGGTTATGTTTTAATGAATTTGAATCATATAATATCCATTTTATAAGTCTTGAAGTCAAACAAGTTATGAAAAAAAGTCGACAAAAGTTGTCGCAACCTACATTCATAATTTTACTTATACTTTAGGTCCATGTCACTAAGCTTTTCTCCCAATTTACTTGGAATTACGGGGTGATATACCGACCAAATTTCAGATCTATGAGCCTAGGTTCTAACTCATTAAGCCTTCTGTCGATACAATCTCCGAGGTGAGAGATATTCGCATTTTCGCGAGACTGCGCCAAGCAGCTTTCTATGGGGCCCACATAAGCGGTTAAGACATATGGATATATATAACACGCCTCAACAAAGTTTTAAGTAATTATTTTTCAGTATATGCAGACCTTAAAACCCTAAGAACAGTCTCCCAAGGTTCTCTCACGATCCAAGACTGAAACAAAGGGAAAACAACACAAATCAAGTGTCGGGAATCCCGTAGCGCTAGTAAGTTCCTTGTTTTTCTTGTTGTTGCTGATTTTTGTGTGTTCCAGCTCGTGTGGGAGGTTGTTTTTGTTCTGTAAAATACTCCCTCAAGTTTTAATGTCAACCTTAGGTGATTTCAAGTCTTCTAAAGTGATTCTAGTGCCAAAAAACCCTAATTGATTGCTAGCTTCGCTTCCTTATTCTTGTGGCAGCATTGGAGGGATATTTCTTGGTAAATTAAGTCAAATTGGAGTTGTTCTTTCTGTTTAAAGGCAAGGAACCTATTACCCTACATGTATTTAATATTATCCAAGTTACGGCTAAGTCGTTGAAGCTAGAACTTGTGATATATATGTCCAAAGGCTAGCTAGTAATGTTGTTGGTCGGTGAATTGTTTTGGGAGGCTCAATATGATCATTATTGATGTTGTTTGGGCTGCTTGGTGATTGTTTTAAATTGTGGAAAGTCATATAAATAGGGGAGGTTCTGTCCGTTTCATCGTAAAATAGGTTACGGTTGATACATAATAGTTACGACGCTTAAATGATAACGAGAGTGTCATTTCTCTTATTGTAGACAAAGGAGTCATGGAATTTTCATAGCTTGAGATTAGGCAGTATATACAAGGTATGTGAGGGTATCCCTTTCCTTCTTTTGTACGACTTCGATTGTGCGTAATATAATGAACGAGCTTCCAAAGATACTCCACTCTTAGAGGCTAGCAGTACTTACATTCTTTCCCTTTTGATGGAACGATTGATGTTGATGTTACTTCTCTTATTCTTGTGTTATAAATGTTGTTGGTACTTCCTGATTCTTATAAGGTTCTTGACGAGGATTTAGTCCTGATAACATGTATGGAGGATACCGACCATACGTCACTCCGAAAGGTTCAGAATGTGATTCCAATTAATCCAACACACATCATATATATGTATCTATATTACTCAACCGAGCCGCACTATAGTCGGCCGGGTACGGCACCTATTGTACAACCACTGATCAGTTGGGTTTTACCGAGCTCCACGTGGCCGGGTACGATTCTACCGAGCCCTATGATGGCCGGGTACGTTTTTACTCGGCCCTAATGTGTTTTAAAAGTGGTATGTGTATGTATATATATATATATATATATATGCATCATGCATTCATGTCAGTAGCCCTCAGAGGTACCTAGATGTTACAGCTTGTATATTCTCTATCCCTTTTTACATTATTATTCTTACATATGCTTTCCTGCCTTACATACTTAGTACTTTATTCATACAGACATCCTTTTATTTGTGGATGCTGCATGCCGTGCTGCAGGTCCCGATAGATGGGCAGGCGAAGCTCCCCCACCATAGTAGGCTGCCAGTTCAGAGGTTATTGACGAGATCCCTTCTCCGGACTTGTCGTGGTCTTGGTATGCATTTTTGTTATTGGCGTTATGGGTATGTAGGGGCCCTGTTCTGACAATGTTGTAGAACTTATGTTCCTTTAGAGGCTCATAGACAAGTGTTGACTCATCTATAGTTTGGATTGCCTTGTCGACTAATTTTTGGTGTATAGTCTCCCATGGCAGCTTGTCAGCTCGTACCTTATACGTAGCTTCGTGATAGCCTAGTCGGCTCATGATATATATGTTCATGCCATTATCTATCATTGTTGGTATTTTAGGATTCATGTCTACCATTTATTCTGACCTTATCGGCCCATATAGATAATGAGAAAGGTTAGATAAAATGTGCATTGGTGCTCGGCAAGTATGGCCTGGGTGCCAGTCATGGCCCTCCAGCTTGGATAGTGACAAACGTGGTATCAGAGAAAGTCTGTCCTAGGGGTTGTCTATGAGCCGTTTCTAGTAGTGTCTTGATTATGGATGCGTAACGCGCCACATTTATAATCAGGAGGCTGCATGACATTTAGGGTTGTTACCTTTTTCCTGAATCTAGATCGTGCGCAGAGCTGAGTCGTAAGTATTCGTCTCTAATATTCACCATGTTCTTTTCAGCGATGCGTACGACTAGGAAGCAAGTGATTAGTAAACGCCTTAATATAGCTGCGGGAGAGGGTACCAGTCAGGTGCTTCCCGCCAGAGCAGGCTAGAGTGAGCCTCAGAGTCAGATGCCTTCTCAGACCTCATTTACTCCTTCTCCTCCAGAGGATATTAGAAGGCACCCAGCATCTCCAGTTCCTCCATCTGGTACTACAAATCGGGATATGCGGAGTGCGATATAGTTATTGACTAGTTTGGTAGCTGCTCAGGCTTAGAGGCAGAATACCCGTGCTGCTGATAAACCGGTTACCGCGAGAGTTTGTGATTTTATTAATCTAGATCATCCAGTGTTTACCGGGTCAGACCCCAAGGAGGACCCGCATACTTTTATTGATTAGGTTCATCGTACACTGCGGGTTATGCACGCTAGTGATACGGAGGCAATAAAGTTGGCTTCTTATCGATTAACGGGATTTAGCAGTTTTCTGATATGACAGTTGGGAAAGATCCAGGGGTCCGAACGTTCCTCCACCTGTGTGGAAGGTATTTTCTAAGGCCTTTCTTCGACACTACTTGCAAGTTGAGATACGACGAGCTAAAACTGATAAGTTACTTCGACAAGGTAATATGAGTGTGCGGGAGTATAGTATCCAGTTTGATTCTTAGCAAGGTATGCTCCCCATATAGTAGCCGAGATGAGCGATAGGGTGCACCTATTCATGAACGGGTTGGGACCACATCTGATAAATGAGTGCAGGAGAGCAACCTTGGTAGAGGGCATGGATATTTCCCGTATTCAGGCTTATGCCCAGACACTAGAGGATCGTAAGAGCCAGCAAAGAGCAGACAAGGAGCAGGGTAGGGGCCAGCATAAGAGGGTGAGATTTGCAGGGTATTCTGGTGATTTCAGAGGTAGTATCAGGCCCCAGTCTCTGAGGAGTTTGGCGCCACCTGTAGCTAGTGCTCCTTCACGTTTTCAGAGGCTTCAGTATGATCAATTTACCTATTCTAGTTCAGGTCAGAGTTCGTGGGCATTAGGCTCACAATATCGTAGGGATACTAGTCAGACGAGACCCCTAACACCTCGTTGTGATTAGTGCGGCAAGGCCCACTTTGAACTATGCTGTCGAGGTTCCGATGCATGCTATTCTTGCAGACAGCCTGGCCATATGATGCGGGATTGTCCTAACAGAGGAGGTGGTAGTATGGCTAAGCCGACTGGATCTGTGTCTCATTCTTCTTCATCAGTTCGACCTCCCCCACGGGGTTTTCAGCAATCGATAGGTCGTAGTAGAGGTAGAGGTGCAGTGTCGAGTTCGAGTGGTACTCAAAATTGAACATATGGTCTAGTAGGTCGACAGGATCTCGAGTCATCTCCGGATGTTGTTACAAGTATATTGTCTGTGTTTTCTTATGATGTATATGTGTTGATTGATCCGGGATCTACATTATCATATGTCACACCTTTTGTGGCTGATAAGTTTGGCATCAAACCTGAATTAATAAGTAAACCACTTGCGGTATCTACTCCGATATAAGAATTAGTGATTGCTAGAAGGGTATATAGTGGTTGTACAGTGATAATTTGTAGTCGTCAAATCTCAGCGAATTTATTTGAGTTAGAAATGGTTGATTTCGGTGTGATAATGGGAAGGGACTGGTTGGCCTCATGCTATGCAAATGTTGATTGTCGTACGAAGATGGTTAGGTTTCAGTTTCCTGGTGAACCCGTCATCGGATGGAAGGGGAACATTGCTACACTAAAAGGTATGTTTATTTCCTATATTAAGGCGAGGAAGATGATCTCAAAGGGTTACATTTATCATCTCGTTCGCGTTAGGGATGTAGAGGCAAAGCCTCCTACTCTACAATCAATCCCCGCGGTCAATGAATTTCTAGATGTTTTCCCAAATGAACTCCCTGGTCTTCATCCTGAAAGGGAGATTTAGTTTAGCATTGATGTGTTTCCTGACACTCAACCGATCTCTATCCCTCCATACAGGATAGCCCCGGAAGAATTGCGAGAGTTGAAGGTGCAGTTGAAGGACTTGCTGGATAAGGGCTTCATTAGGCCTAGCACTTCACCTTGGGGTGCGCTAGACTTGTTCGTGCGAAAGAAAGACTAGTCGTTAAGGATTTGTATCGATTATCGACAGTTGGGTAAGTTTACTATAAAGAATAAATATCCACTTCCAAGGATTAACGACCTGTTTGACCAACTCCAGGGTGCCCAGTATTTTTCCAAGATTGACTTACGTTCAGGGTATCATCAGGTGAGGGTCAAGGAGAAGGATATTCCAAACACAGCCTTCCGGACAAGATATGGGCGTTTTGAGTTCTTGGTGATGTCATTCGGGCTAACAAATGCCCCAACAGCTTTTATGGATCTCATGAATAGTGTATTCAGGCCTTATCTTGATGTGTTCGTGATCGTGTTCATTGATGACATTCTGGTGTATTCTCGTTCGGAGGCGGAACATGCGGGCCACTTGCAAATTGTATTACAGACCCTTCAAGATTGTAAGTTATATGGTAAGCTCTCCAAATGTGAATTCTGGCTAAACTCAGTAGCATTCCATGGCCATGTGATATCTGACAAGGGTATTAGTGTCGACACTCAGAAGATCGATTCAGTGAAGAGTTGGCCAAGACCTACAACACCGTCAGAAGTCCGCAGCTTCCTTGAGCTAGCGGGATACTATAGGCAGTTTGTAGAAGTGTTTTCCTCTATGTCAGCATCATTGACTAAGTTAACACAAAAAGCTACCAAGTTCCAGTGGTCTGACACTTGTGAACTTAGTTTTCTGGAGCTAAAGAATCGATTGACATCCGCACCAGTGCTCACTCTCCCAGATGGAATCGAAGGTTATGTGGTATATTGTGATGCCTCAAATATAGGTTTTGGGTGGGTATTGATGCAACGTGGGAAGGTGATTTCTTATGCATCAAGACAATTGAAGAAGCATGAAAATAATTACCCGACTCATGATTTGGAATTGGTGGCAGTAATATATGCTTTGAAGATTTGGCGGCACTACTTATGTGGTGTCCATGTTGATATCTACACAGATCATAAAAGTTTATAATACATCTTCAAGCAGAGGTAGTTGAATATGAGGCAGCATAGGTGGCTTGAATTACTGAAATATTACGATGTCGAGATATTGTACCATCCTGGTAAAGCCAATGTTGTGGCAGACGCTCTCAGTCATAAGTCAATGGGAAGTCTAGTACACATTGAGGCAAGTAGACAGGGGTTGACTAAAGAGCTTCATCATCTAGCCAATATGAGAATCATATTGTTAGACTCTGATGACAGAGGTGTTACTATACAGAATACGTCAGAAAACTCTTTGGTAACCGAGGTAAAAGCACGGCAATATGAAGATCCTACTTTAGTACGATTGAGAGAAAGCGTTCAGCAGTGTAAAATTATGGCTTTCGAGATCGGAGGAGATGGGGCACTAAGATACCAGGGCCAATTATGTGTGCCTAATGTAACAAGATGCGAGAGACAATTATGATTGAGATTCATCAGTCGCGATACTCCATCCATCCCGGTTCGACAAAGATGTATCATGACATTAAGGAGCAGTATTGGTGGGATAACATGAAGAAGTCCATTGCAGAATTTGTAGCCCAGTGCCCTGATTGTCAACAAGTAAAGATTGAGCATCAGAAACCCGGTGGATTGATTCAAAATATAGAAATTCCGACCTGGAAATAGGAGGTGATTAATATGGACTTCATTGTTGGGTTACCTCGCTCTTATCATAAGTTTGACTCCATCTAGGTGATAGTTGATCGACTTACAAAATGTGCCCATTTTCTGCCAGTTAAGACAACCTACACAGCTGAAGATTATGCGAAATGTTATATCAAGGAGATTGTCAGGATGCATGGTGCGCCATTATCTATAATATCAGAACGAGGAGCTCAATTTACGGCTAACTTTTGGAGGTCTTTTCAGAAGGGTTTAGGCACACAAGTGAACCTCAGCACGACATTCCATCCGCAGGCTGACGGACAGGCTGAATCTACCATTCAGACACTTGAAGATATGCTACGAGCATGTGTTCTAGAAGGGGAACTGGGATTATCATCTGGCACTCATAGAATTTGCCAACAGTAATAGCTACCATTCCAGTATTAAAATTGCCCCATACGAGGCACTATACGGGAGGAGATGTAGATCACCAGTTGGATTGTTCGCAGTCGGTGAGACGGAATTATATGGGCCAGATTTGATTCACCAAGCCATTGAGAAGGTGAAAGTGATACAAGAGCGACTGAAGGCGGCACACAGCAGGGAAAAATCTTATTCCGATGTCCGACGTCGTGACCTGGAATTTGAGGTTAGTGATTGGGTTTTCCTGAAGATCTCGCCGATGAATGGTGTTATTCATTTTGGGAAGAAGGGTAAACTGAATCCGCAGTATATTGGGCCGTACAAAATTCTTTGACGAATTGGACAGGATCCTTATGAGTTAGAATTGCCATAAGAATTAGAATTTGTCCACCCGGTATTCCATGTATCTATGTTGAGGAAATGTATTGGAGACCCTTCTCGGGTTGTCCCTATCAAAGATGTACAAGATACAAAGGATCTATCATATGATGAAATGCCAGTGGCTATATTAGATCGACAAGTCCGCAAGCTGAGAACAAAGGATTTAGCTTCCGTTAAAATATTGTGGTGGAACAATAAAACGAAAGAAATGACATGGGAAGTTAAAGATGAGATGAAGTCTGAATACCCTTACCTATTCCAGAATGAAGAGAACGAGGATTCCAGGGAACACGGGACGCATTAGAAGGAGAAACGTTTCTATGAGGCAAGCAATAACTTGAGAATACTCTTTCTTAATACAAAATGGTGATATGCAGATAACATACATATCTGTATTGCTTTGTATGGCTTTATAAGGCCATAGGTTGGGTTAACTGCTTGCAAGCTTGGCTAGTGTCCATTTTATAGAGGAAACTCAGCCGGAAATTTCCGTCAGAAATCCACGATAAGTTAGACTCCCCGTAAACCCTTACATTCGAGGATGAATGTTCCTAAAGGGGGGAGGGTGTTACAACCCATATTTTTATACGTTAGATTATGCCATAAGTTAATCTACATAAGTCTGAGAAGAAATTACCTTTGAGATGATAAGAAATTAGTCATATTGGTCTTAAATGATGCAAGGGTGTATAAGAGTGGTTAACAAGTATTAGAAGTTAAACGAATCAAAGATGTTGTAACTCGTATTTTCGGGTAAATCTAGAGGTGATTAATATTACCAAGAGGTTATGTTTTAATGAATTTGCATCATATAATATCCGTTCATAAGTCAAGTCAAACGAGTTATGAAACAAAAGTCGACAAAAGTTGTCGCTTCTTACGTTCATAATTTTACTTATACTTTCGGTCAAATATCACTAAGCGTTTCTCCCTATATACTTGGAATTACGGGATGATCTACCAACCAAATTAAATAAAATATGAGTCTAGTTTCTAACACATTAAACCTTTTGTCGATACGATCTCCGTGGTGAGAGATATTCGCATTTTCGCGAGATTGCGCCAAGCAACTCTATATGGGGCCCACATAGGCGGTTAAGACATATGAATATATATAACATGCCTCAACCGCGTTTTAAGTCATTATTTTTCGGTATATGCAAATCTTAGAACCCTAAGAACACTCTCTCAAGGTTCTCTCATGATCCAAGACTGAAACAAAGGGGCAAACAACACAAATCAAGTGCCAACAATCCCGTGGCGCTAGTAAGTTTCTTGTTCTTCTTGTTGTTGCTCATTTTTTGTGTTGTTCCAGCTCGTGTGGATTGTTGTTTTAAGTTTTTTTTGTTCTGTAAAATATTCCCTCAAGTTTTAATATCAACCCTAGGTGATTTCAAGTCTTCTAAAGTGATTCTAGTGCCGAAAAATCCTAATAGATTGCTAGCTTCGCTTCCTTGTTCTTGTGGCAGCATTGGAGGGTATATTTTGTGGTCAATTAAGGTCAAATTGGAGTTGTTCTTTCTGTTTATAGGTAAGGAACCTCTTACCCTACATGTATTTAAGATTATCCAAGTTACGGCTAAGTCGTTGAAGCTAGAACTTGTGAGATATATGTCTAAAGGCTTGCTAGTAATGTTGTTGGTCGGTGCATTATTTTGGGAGGCTCAATATGATTATTATTGATGTTTTTTGGGCTGCTTGGTGATTGTTTTAACTTGTGGAAAGTCATATAAATAGGGGAGGTTCTGTCCGTTTCATCGTAAAATAGGTTACGGTTGATACATAATAGTTACGACGCTTAAACGATAACGATAGTGTCATTTCTCTTATTGTAGTCAAAAGAGTCATGGCATTTTCATAGCTTGAGATTGGGAAGTATATACAAGGTATGTGAGGCTATTCCTTTCCTGCTTTTGTACGACTTCGATTGTGCGTAATGTAATGAACGAGCTTCCAAAGATACTCCACTCTTAGAGGCTAGCAATACTTATATTGTTTCCCTTCTTATGGAACGATTGATGTTGATGTTACTTCTCTTATTCTTATGTTATAATGTTGTTGGTATTTCCTAATTCTTATAAGATTCTTGATGAGGATTTATTCCTAATAACGTGTACGGAGGATACGACCTAACGTCACTCCGAAAGGTTCAGAATGTGATTCAAATGAGTCCAACACAGATCATATATATGTATCTATTCTACTCTATTGAGCCGCGCTATAGACGGCTGGGTACAACACCTATTGTGCAACCATTGATCAGTTGGGTTTTACCAAGCTCCACGTGGCCGGGTACGATTCTACCGAGCCTTATGATGGCTGGGTACGTTTTTACTGAGCCTATTAGGGCCGGGTACGACATGATGATAATGAGGCCCACAAAGGCGTATGTTTTAAAAGTTTATGTATATAGATATATATGCATCATGCATTCATGTCAGTAGCCCTCAAAGGTACCTAGATGTTACAGGTTGTATATTCTCTATCCCTTTTTACATTATTGTTCTTACTTATGCTTTCCTGCCTTACATACTCGGCACTTTATTTATACTGACATCCTTTTATTTGTGGACGCTTCATATTGTGCTACAGGTCCTGATAGACAGGCAGGCAAAGCTCCCCCACCATAGTAGGCTGCCCAGTTCAGCGGTTATTGGCGAGATCCCTTCAACGAACTTGTCGTGGTCTTGGTATGCATTTTTGTTATAGGCGTTATGGGTATGTCGGGGCCCTGTTCCTACAATGTTGCAGCACTTATGTTCCTTTAGAGGCTCATAGACAGGTGTCGACTCATGTATAGTTTGGATTGCCTTGTCGACTAATTTTTGTTGTATAGTCCCTCATGGCAACTTGTCAGCTCAAACCTTATATATAGCTTCATGACAACCTTGTCGGCTCATGATATATATGTTCATGCCATTACCTGTCATTGTTGGTTGTTTAGGATTCATGTCTACCATTTATACTGACCTTATCGGCCCTTATTGATAATAAGAAAAGTTAGATAAAATTTGCGTAGGTGCTCGGCAAGCCGTGTGCCAGTCATGGCCCTCCGGCTTGGGTCGTGACACAAACGCCTAACCAAAATCAGGTCATTGTTACAACGGGGTAGAACTAAGCCTACGTTTCAACTCTTGGAAGGCACTCTCTTGCGGCTCCCCCATACAAAAGGCGTGTCTTTTCTCACCGACTCCGTGAGTGGTGCTGCTATGGTGCTAAAGTCTTTAACAAAGCGTCTGTTAAGACTAGATAGTCCATGGAAACTTCTAACATGCGAAACAGTAGTAGGAGTAGGCCAATCTCTAATAGCTTCAACTTCAGATTCATCTACCTCAACACCATTAATACTTACAACAAATCCCAAAAATACAACTCTCTCCACACAAAAGGCACACTTCTTATAATTAACATATAGCTTTTCGGCTCTCAACACTTCAAACACTTGCCTTAAGTGATCAACATGGTCATCTAAACTTCTGATAAATCAGGATATCATCAAAGTAGACGACCTCAAACTTATTAATAAACGGGTTAAGCACATGATTCATTAGTCGCATGAACATACTAGGTGCATTGGAGAGACCAAAAGGCATCACCGACCATTCAAATAGAGCGAACTTCGTCCTGAATGCAGTTTTCCACTCATCACCCGGTTTCATAAGGATTTGATGGTAACGGGACCTAAGATCGATTTTAGAAAACACACTTGAACCACTTAACTCATCCAGTGTGTCATCTAATCGAGGGATAGGATGACGATACTTTGCGGCAATCAACACCACATCCTCCAGGTGCCGTCTTTCTTTGGAACCAAGATCACGGGTACGACACATGGATTTAGACTCTCTTGAACTAGCCCTTTAGTAAATAACTCATCCACTTATCGTTGCAACTCCTTAGTATCCTGTGGATTGCTTTGATATGTGGGTTTGTTTGGAATATGTGACTCCAAAACAAAGTCAATTTGGTGTTCTATCCCCCTCAACGGAGGCAGTCCATTCGGCATCTCCTCGGGAAACATATCCCTATATTCCTGAAAAACTTCATTCACAACACTAGGCAAGGGGTGAACGTTAGTAGAAACTTCATCATTAGAACTCAAGTAAACACCCTTATGAATTAGGATAATTAAGAGTTTAGAGATAGCATTACCTATAATATACTCACCTGGTTGCATCATAGCACAAATATTACGTGGCAGGGTCAATGTACTAGCATTGATCACGGCTTCGGATTTGGTCCTCATTGGAGCCTTAACTCTTGCTGCCTCTTTCAGTTCCCGCATGCGCTTGTAATCATCACTAACCTGTTTAGTGTTAATGGCTTAAGTACATAAATCTTGCCCTCCAGCTTGGCTATATAAGTGTTGACCTTTTCATCATGATCAACACACCTATCAAACTGCCAAGGCCTGCCCAACAGTTAATGGCATGCCTGCATAGGCACTACATCGCACAAGATTTCATCTTGATAAGCTCCTACCTTGAACTTAGTATGTTCCTGCTTTACAACCTTTAACTCACCACATTTACTCAACCACTGCAATCGATAAGGATGGGGATGTTTCCTCGTAGGTATATTAAGTTGAGTCAGTAACGTGTGGCTCACTACATTAGTGAAACTTCCGGAATCAATTATCATCGAGCACACCTTTCCTTTCACCTTACATCTAGCATGAAACAAGTTCTCACGCTGCATATGTCCTTCCTCCTGTACGCTCATAGTGCTCAAGTTCCTGCATACCACTAAGAACATATTCACACCCTCATCTTCTAACTCTTCTTCCCGGCACTCAACCAATTCCGCCCCCTTATCTTCCTCAATCTCCTCTTCACAATCATCTTCACACAAAGTACCATCATCAAGAATTAACATGGTCCTCCATGTTGGGCAATCCTTAGCGAAATGTCCATAGCCTTTACATTTGTGACACTGAAAAGAAGATGCACTAGGAGAATTGAGTTGAGTCTTAGAATTACCTCCGGATCCCATAGGTTCAACCCTAGGTGCCGCGGCTTGGGCTAGCTTCTTAGGCTCTCGGTTTTGGCTTGCTATAGGTTCTCGGGTATGGCTTGCTCCCACGGTGTTCGGTTTCTTCCACTCTTTGTTTCGACGTTTGATAGTGGAATGGGAACCCCGTCTATATCGAGCTGCCCGTCTTTCTTTAATCATCTTTTCGGCTTCAATGGTAGCTAAGAACACATCATGAAGAGCGACAAACGCATATAGCCTCAACTGATTGGAGATATCATTATTCAACCCATTCTTGAATCGGATGATAGCCTCGTCTTCTTCTTCGTCTTCCATGTCAAGCGATAGACGAATCTTCTCAAAGTCATCATAGTATTCTTCCACGGACTTCAACCCTTGTTTCAAATCATACAACTTCCGTAACTGCTCTTGCTTGTGCCGTGGGTTTACACACTTACGGGTCATTATTTGCATCAATTCCACCCAGCAATGGCATATGTAGCCTTCTTCTCCTCAGTCATATAATTAATTTCAAATATCTGCTCAACTTGACGTTTCCATTCTAAAAATCGATCAGGATCACTAGTTCCCTTGAATGCCGGGACAATAACCTTGACACAGTTCAAACCATTGTCTCGGACACTGTCTCGGCCACCTCAGATCGGTTGTACTGGTTGGAAGTCCTCGTAATGCTCAGTATATTCATCAAACTAATGCTCTAAGTTCCTTCCACCAAAACCTCTAAGTCTCCCTCTCGGACCACGATCATAACCACATCTTCCCATGTAGTCTCGGCCCCCATTCGGTTGCCCTACTCTCGAATTTCGTGGGCCCATATCATCATCATCAAACTCCTTGAACTCGGGTTGGTCATCCTCTCCTACTACTTTTATGTCCCCGACGGGTGCTATGTTTCTCCGAGATGGCATTAATGGTGGTATGGCACCCCGGGGAATCCCCATGATCCTGACATTTTGAGCACCTCAGTCCCTCGAATTGTTTTGGCGAGCTAATTCCGCAAACTGCTAGGGTCTGACGGCGGAACCGTCGCTAGTCCCTTCCCCGGCATATTTCTGATTGCTAGCGGGTTTTTCAATGTTCTCCATTCGGGCGCTTATTGCCCTTACTTCAGTCAAGAGGTCCACCAAAGTAATATCGCTCACAACCTTTTCTCCTTCCGTAGCCATGTACCTGCAAAAGAAACAAGACTAGAGAATGTGTTAAGGTTAGTTAAAATACTCACTCTCACTTTTGAATGACTCTCGGGTTCACTAAAATTTCGGGTAGGATTTCGCACTTGTCTTCAAATTGGCTTCCTCTAATTTTTTAAGTTCCTTAGCGACCTTTCAAGTTCACAAGTTCAATAGTTTCTTCGAGGTGAGTGAATTTATGTGACTCGATAGGCGGACAACTTTTTTAAGTGAGCACAAGAATCCAAGAATTATCTACGAAAGTGGATATTTTGAGGTTTGGCACGAGGTCCTACAAGATCAAAGATTAGTAAATATTTAAGTAGGAAATTACCTAAGAATTACTAATTAGAATTAATGTAATCAAGAAAGGAATTTTGAATGAGTAGAAGAAAGGAATGTTTAGAAGATTTCCCACTTTAGTTTGGAGAAGACCAATCCTCCCTCCTTAGCTCTTAGGATTTCGGCCCCCCCCTTCTTCCTTTTCAACATAATTTCAACTCCTTGAAACTTCTCCCTTTTTGGATTAGGAGTTGTTTCCTTCTTGGACTACAACTAAGGTTTCCTATTCCTCCTCCTTCTCCTCCCAAATTCGGCCCTCTTTTCTTTCTCTCTCACACGTTCAAGACTTCCCCAAGACTATCATATTAATGTTCAAGAACTTCGAGAATTCAAGGAAGATTCGTTAAGAACGATTGAGGATTCAAGATCCTCTTCAAGAACAACAAAAAACTCTTCAAGAACTACAATTTTTAAATCCAAGAACTTCAAGATTCTTGAGTTTTACGCGACTACTTCTAAAAAAAACAACTTTGACGTTCAAGAACTTCAAGTCTTTCAAGATCAAACGTGCTCCTTTCAAGATTCCAACTAGAATTTCAAGATTTCAAAATTATCGGTTTCTAACGATCAAGAACTTCAAGATTTGGTTCAAGAACGTTTCTTTATCAATTAATCTTCAAGATTTCAATCCCTAGATGATTCAACAACTTCAAACAATTCAAATTTTTGGTTTTTGCTTCACGTTTTTTTTCTTTTTTTTTCTTTTTTGCTTCACTACGGTTTCAATTTCTTCTTCTATTTTTTTGTAACGGAATTTTTTTTAATCAAAAAACCAAATTAACGAAAGAACCTAAACTAAGGCATGAAGAATAGAATAGGGATTGCAGAAACAAACCCATTCCAAGCTCTGATATCAACTGATGTAATATAAAATGCGAAAAACAAGATAAAAGGACAGAAGCAAGACGCCTAATGAACTATCAAGACAACAAGTAAGAACTAGTATACTTACCTTCTTGATGAAGTCATGGAGTACCTATACCATACGAACAACCCTCAAGACAATGATGGTCTTGCAAACTGTTCGATCAAACAAAGGAAGGAGTTCAATTGGGAATCATACAAAAAATTGGACAAGTTCAAAGAACACGAGTTTGGAGCAAAGTTGCTGCTGATTTTGTATTGAATATCAAAGTTAGGTACTAAAAATAATAAAGTCTTTAGGCTTATATAGAATAAGCCTAGTCCTAAGTTAACTAGGAAACAAACAACTAACAAAAAGGCCACAAATTGGCTAAGTAACTAAGGTGTTACGTAGGACTCCAAAATAGTAAGAATTAATGTCTTTCATAAATACACAATAACCACAACATCACACGCCACCTTCCAATGTGGTGCGGAGAAGCTTGGCTCTTCTTCACCATCAAATGTGCATCATAAAGCTCTTTAGCTTGACTTCTCGTGAATGGTCTCGAAGGCTTAAACGTATCATGATCAGATTGACCTGCATCAACTTATACGGCCAAGATGGAGGGCAAGAGTTATGTACATAAGCCCTTAACACCTAAACAGGTTAGTGATGATCACAAGCACATGCGGGAACTGAAAGAGGCGGCTAGAGCTAAGGCTCCAATGGAGACCAAATCCGAAGCCGTGACCAATGCTAGTACACTACCCTGCCAGGTAATATTTGTGTTATGATGCGACCAGGTGAGTATTTGAGAGGTAATGATAGCTCTAAACTCTTAATTTTCCTAATTCATAAGGGTGTTTACTTGAATTATAATGATGAAGATTCTACTAATGTTCACTCCTTGCCTAATGTTGTGAATGAAGTTTTGCAGGAATATAGGGACATGTTTCTCGAGGAGATGCCGAGTGAACTGCCTCCGTTGAGGGGGATAGAACACCAAATTGATTTTGTTTCGGAGTCACAAATGCCGAGCAAACCCACATATCAAAGCAATCCATAGGATACTAAGGAGTTGCAACGGCAAGTGGATGAGCTATTGACTAAGGGGTTAGTTTGAGAGAGTCTAAGTCCGTGTGCTGCACTCGTGATCTTGGTTCCAAAGAAAGACGGTACCTGGAGGATGTGTGTTGATTTCTGGTCCGTCAACAAGATAACAAGGGGGCTACCTTAAATTACTCTACATATGACAAAGAGTTGTATGCCCTTGTGAGAGCTTTAGCTCATTCGCAACGTTACCTATGGCCTAAGGAATTCGTAATTAGGAGTGATCATGAGTTACTCAAACATCTTAGAGGTTAAGAGAAACTAAATAAACGACATGCCAAGTGGGTTGAGTTCATTGAGAGTTTCCCTTACGTAATTCATTACAAGAAGGGAAAGGAGAATGTAGTAGCTGACGCACTATCTAGGAAATTTGCTTTGGCTATCACGCTAGCGTCTAGATTGATGGATTTTGAGAGTATTAAGTCTATGTATATGCATGACCCTAAACTTAAGAGTGTATGTGATGCCATAAATAGTGGGCAGCAAGTTGAGAAGTATCAATGGCATGATGGGTAACTTTTTAAGAAGGGGAGAGTTTGAATACCCGAGTCCTCATGGCGAGAGTTGTTGGTGCGTGAGGCGCATTGTGAGGGCCTGATGGGACACTTTGGGGTAGATAAGACTTTAGCTATATAAGTGGAACAGTTCTATTGGCCTAAGTTGAGGCGAGATGTCGCGAGAGTATGCGGAGCGTATTTTGAGTGCAAAAGAGCTAAATCTAGGTCTAGTAATCATGGTTCGTATACTCCTTTACCCGTTCCTACTAGTCCTTGGGTAGATATTTTGATGGATTTTGTGATGGGGCTGCCGCGATCTCGAGGTTGTCATGATAGCATTTATGTGGTTGTTGATAGATTTTCTAAGATGGCTCACTTCATTACCTGTAAAACATGTGATGATGCACAATATGTCGCTTCTTTGTTTATTGCTAATGTGTTAAAGTTGCATGGAGTGCCTCGAACTATTGTTAGTGATAGTGCTATGTTTTTTAGTCACTTTTGGAAGTGTTTGTGGGGTGCTCTTGGCACCAAATTTTTTTTTTCTACATCACATCATACACAGACTGACGATCAAACTGAGGTTGTTAATCGAACCTTGGGAGCTCTTCTTCGAGCTATGACCGAAGGTAAGTCCGGCACTTGGGCTAACCGATTACCTATTATGGAGTTTGCATATAATAGAACTGTTCATTGCATGACTAGCATTACTTCATTTGAATGTTTTTATGGTTTTAATCCTTTGATACCACTTGATCTTGTTCCTTTGCAGAGAGATGCAGGTATTAGCATTGATGGAGAAAATCGGGAAGCCGCGTTGCTCGAATTGCATGCTAAGGTGAGGAAAACTTTGGAGGATGCTTATCATAACATAGCGGTCCAGAAAAATAAGGGAAACATAAAGCTGGACCTAAAGAAAGGTGACTGGGTTTGGGTGCACTTCCGCAAGGAACGATTTCCGAACAAGAGGAAAGGGAAGTTGGCTCCGCGAGGAGACGGACCATTCCAAGTGTTGCAGAAGATCAATAATAATGCTTATGTCATAGACCTGCCTTTTGATTATGCTGTTTCTAAGACATTCAATGTCTCTGATTTGACTCCTTGTGCTGTTTTGAAAGATGAAGATGGTTCGGATTCGCGGACGTAATACTCTCACGAACGGGAGTATGATGCAGGTCAACCTAATCATGATACTTTTAAGCCTTCGAGACCGTTCACGAGAAGTCAAGCTAAAGAGCTTCATGATGCACATTTGATGGTGAAGAAGAGCCAAGCGTTTCTATGCACCACATTGGAAGATGGCGTGTGAAGTTGTGACTATGTTGTGATTATTGTGTAGTTATGAAAGACATTAATTCTTACTTGTTTTGGAGTCCTGCATGACACATTAGTTACTTAGCCAATTTGTGGCCTTTTTTGTTAGTTGTTTGTTTCCTAGTTAACTTAGGACAAGGCTCATTCTATATAAGCCTAAAGACTTCATTATTTTTAGTACCTAACGTTGATATTATATACAAAATTTCGGCAGCCATATTGCTCCCAATTTCGTGTGACTTAAACTTGTCCATTTTGGTGTGATTCAAAACTTGTTCCTTGTTTGATCGACCAATTTGCAAGACAATCATTGTCTTGAGGGTCGTTTGTATAGTATAGGTGCTCCTTTATTTCATCAAGAAGGTAAGTACACTCGTTCCTACTTGTTGTCCTGATAAATTCATATAGCTTCTTGCTTTTATCTTTTGTTTTCTTGTTTCTGCGTTTTTTATTGCATCATGAGGCTTAAAGCCTCCCAAACTGATTTAGTCTCTTGGACTCCTCATCACTCATATTGGGGCCAACCTCGGCCCTAACGGCAGCAACAAGCTAAACTCGCAATACACCCGGTGTCTGGTTTCCCTGAGCTAGCTGCTCTGGAGTACGGGCGCCATGACTCTGGGCACCTCTCTGGCTTGTAAAGTGGCTGGTGCAGTTGGAACTGAGACTGCATGAGCAGACTCATGCACACGGTCAAAATCTAGGCTAAGGTCTCCTGTAGGCCAGGAATTACAATGGGCACTGCTGGTGCCAGGAATCACAATGGGCACTGCTGGTGCCTGAGCTAGCCCCACCGACTTACCCACATCTGGTACCTGCTCCTGAGCTGGAGCAACTAGTGGCTTCCCGGGTGCTGCTCTGGCTGTAGTACGAGCCACGCCTCGCCTCTATCACGGCCCTGGTGTCTCGCAGCCCTAGCTGGTGGTACTGGTGGCCGTCCACCTTATTCTGTCGCACGTGTCCTCACCATCTGTGAGATAATAGAAGAGTCATTCAAATTCTGGAAATAACAAATTCGAACGACAATAATACAAGAAAGTGATGTTTCCTAACAGTTTGGTAGCCTCTCAAAGATAAGTACGGACGTTTTGTACCGATATGCAAAACTCAACTAAACATGCTCATGACTCATAATACCTAAGAACCTAGGGCTCTGATACCAACTTGTCACGACCCAAAAATCTCAACTGTTGTGATGGCGCCTTACACACCGGCTATGGAAACCGAAATATAACAATAAACAAATAGAACAACGGAACTTATAGAAGTATCATAAGTCTAAAATCTCAATACAACCAAATATTGCTAATACAAGGTAAATCCCCTTGAAACTGGTAAATACGGAGTCATAAGCACTAAAGCGGAATACAAGTCTGAAACTAAACATTAATAATATTGTCCGAACTGTAACAATAGTATGTAAGGACAAAAGAAGTCAAAACAGCGACCAAGGATGCAGCTCTACCTCGCTCTCGAACTCAGTCCAAACAAGCAAGCCTACTACTGCTAAATGGTCCCCACACCTAGATCTGCACAATTAAGTGTAGAGTGTAGTATGAGTGCAACTGACCCAATATACACAATAAATAACTAACCTCGACAAGGAAAAAGAAATAAATGATATCTTCTATAGCCTGTATAGTTTCATGAAATCCAACAAGTACAGAACAGTAATGTGAACGTGTAAAAGATACTGGAAGGACTATCTGTGTGTGCACAATTACTCAAAAATTCTGTTCAGTCACAGCTACAACATATAAGATGATATGCAGATAATCAAATGATAAACCATGCAAGTTGCAAGTAAAGATGAAATGCAATTCCAAAACAACGCTGGCTGGACTTTCCTCAACATTTCCATATCCGTACCAAACCATTGATTAGTTTTCCTCAATAACTGCATGTACACCATAAAGAAAGAAACATGAGAGGGTGACCCTAGGGGGATGGATCCATATCCACACGCTGCACGGACAACTCACGTGCTAATAGAATCGACTGATGCAATAAGGAATTCAAAAACAAGAAAACAAGGATATAAGCAAGACGCTCAATGATCTATCAAGAAAACAAGTAGGAACTAGTCTACTTACCTTCTTGATGAAGTCAAGGAGAACCTATACTATAAAAAAACCCTCAAGACAACGATGGGCTTGTAAATTGTTTGATCAAGCAAAGGAACAAGTTCAATTTGGAGTCACACAAAAAACTGGACAAGTTCACACACAGAGAGTTTTGGAGAACCTAAGGAGGTCGCCAATTTTTTTGTATTGATTAGTAATGTAAGGTACTGAAAATAATGTATTCTTTAGGCTTATACAGATGAGCCTTTACCTGAATCAACTAGGAAAAGAATAACTAACAAAAAGACCAATAATCTGGCTAAGTCTCCTTATGGTCCGTAGGACCCCAAACAAAGGATCAATATCTTCCATAACAACATAACCATACAACATAAACACAAATATGCATCATCAACATCACACAAGTGCATCTTCAACGCAAATATCTTCAACGCCTCACACAAAGTATATCATCAACGCTTGGCTCTTCTTCACCATTAAGTGTGCATCATGAAGTTCCTTAGCTTGACTCCTCGTGAATGATCTTGAAGGCACAAACGTATCTTTGATCGGGCTGGCCTGCATCATCCTCCTCTTCTTGAGAAGATGTTTTCCGCGAAATCGAACCATCTTCATCTTTCAAAGCGGCACTACCTGCAACACAAGGGGTTAAGTCAGAAACATTGAATGTCTTAAAAACACTATACTGACTAGGCAGTTCTATAACATAGGCATTGTTATTGATCTTCTACAGCACTTGGAATGGACCATCTCCTCGTGGAGCTAACTTCCCCTTCCTGTGGTTCGGAAACCTCTCCTTTCGGAAGTGCACCCAAACCCAATCACCTTTCTTTAAGTCCAGCTTTTTCCTCCCATTATTCTTCTTAACTGCCACCTTCTTATAAGCCTCCTCCATAGTCTTCCTCACCTTACCATGCAATTCGAGCAACGCGGCTGCCCGGTCTTCACCATCAACAATAATAACTGCATCTCTCGGCAAAGGAGTAAGATCAAGTGGAATCAAGGGATTATAGCCATAAACGCATTCAAATGGAGTAATACTAGTCATTCTATGCACAATTCTATTATAAGCAAACTCCACAATAGGCAATCTATCAGCCCATGTCCCTGCCTTCCCTTCGATCATTGCTCGAAGAAGAGCTCCCAAAGTTCGGTTAACAACCTCAGTCTAACCGTCAGTCTGTGGATGATGAGACGTAAAAAATAATAGTTTAGTACCAAGAGCACCCCACAAGGACATCCAAAAGTGACTTAAAAACTTTGCATCCCTATCACTAACAATAGTGTGAGGCACACTATGCAATTTTAACACATTAGCAATAAAAAAAAAAGAAACATGTTGTGCATCATCAGATTTATTACAAGGAATGAAATGAGCCATTTTAGAGAACTTATCAACAACACTAGGCAAGGGGTGAATGTTAGTAGAATCTTCAACATTAGAGCTTAAGTAAACACCCTTATGAACTAGGCAAATTAACAGTTTAGAACTATCAATACCTCGTAAATACTCACCTGGTTGCATCATGTCACAATATTACTTGGCAGGGCTGATGTGTTGGCAATGTCTACGGCCTTAGGTTTAATCCCCATAGGAGACTTAGCTTTAGCCGCCTCTTTCAGCTCTTGCATGCGCTTGTAATCATCACTAACTTGTTTAGGTGTCAAGTGATGCAGGTCAACCTGATCAAGCTACGTTCGTGCCATAAATGTTGGATAAGACAAAAAAAGTTGTTGGTTAGCCTTAGAGAAGAGCCAAGCGTTCAAGCATTCACAAATTTGGTGATAGACGAAATTAGAAGTTGGAGATGTAAATTTGTGTTTATGTCATATAGTTGGGTAGTTATGGAAGACGTTAATTCTTGCTTGTTATGTCCTGCGTGACTATTCTTTAAACTTAGCCAGTTTTGTGGCCTTTTTGTTAGTTGTTTGTTTCCTAGTTAACTTAGGACAAGGTTCATTCTATATAAGCCTAATGACTTCATTATTTTCAGCACATAACTTTGATATTCAATGCAAAAGTCGGCAACAACTTTGCTCCATACTCGTGTGCTTTGAACTTGTCCAATTTATGGTGTGATTCCAAATTGAACTCGTTCTTTTGTTTGATCGAATAGTTTGCATGACCATCGTTGTCTTGAGGATTGTTCATATATTATAGGTAGTCCGTGACTTCATCAAGAAGGTAAGTAGACTAGTTCCTACTTGTTGTCTTGATAGTTCATTGAGCGTCTTGCATCGATTCTTTTATCTTGTTTTCCGCATTTTATATTGCATTAGTTGGTATCAGAGCTTGGAACGGGTTTGTTTTTACAATCCCAATCCTGTTTTTCGTGCCTTAGTTTTTAGGTTCTTTCATTAATTTCATTTTTGATAAAGAAAAAAGAACAAAAAGAATAAAAGAATAGAAAACCAAAAATTATTGTTGATTGAAGTTGTTGAAACATCTAGGGTTGAAATCTTGATGTTTTGATTGTTAAAAAACGTTCTTGAAACTAGATCTTGAAGTTCTTGATATTTTAAACTCGTACTTGAAAACCCTAGTTGGGATCCTAAAAGTACACGTTTAATCTTGAAGTTCTTGGACGCCAAATTATTGTTCTTTAAAGTAGTCCACGTAAATCTTGAGAATCTTGAAGTTCTTGGAAATAAATTTGAGTTCTTGAAGAGATTTTCATTGTTCTTGAAGGGGATCTTGAATAATCAAACGTTCTTAGCAAGATTGCCTTGATTTCTTAAAGTTCTTAAACTTTAATTTGTTGTTCTTGAAAGAGTATTGTTGGAACGTGTAAGAGATGCCTAAAAACGTGAAGGGAGGCCGAAATTGGGAGAAGGAGGAGAATTAGGAAACCCTAATTCTAGTCCACGAAGGAAACAACTCCTAATCCAAAAGGGATAAGTTTGAAGGAGTTGAATTCTATCTGGACAAGGAGAAGAGGGGCGAAATTGAGTTGGACAAGGAAAGGGGAGGAGAGAGAATTGATCTTCTCAAAACTAGAGTAGGAAAGCCTCTAAAATTTTCTTGATACTTGTATTCCGAATTTCCTTCTTTGATTGCATTATTTCTAATTAGTAATTCTTAGGTAATTTCCTACTTAAGTAATTACTAATTTTTGAGCTTGTAGGACCTCGTGCTAAAACATAGAATTTCCACATTTGTAGATAATTCTTGGCTTCTTGTGCTCACTTAAACAGATGTCCATCTATCGAGTCACATAAATTCTCACCCCGAAGAAACTATTGAACATTTGAACTTGAAAGGTTGCTAAGGAACTTGATCAATTAGAGGAAGCAAATTAGAGGACAAGTACGAAATCCCACCCGAAATTCGAGTGAACTCGAGAGTCAATCAAAAAGTGAGAGAGAGTATTTTTAACTAACCTTAACACATTCTCTAGTCTTGTTTCTTTTGCAGGTACATGGCTACAAAAGGAGAAAAAGTTGTGACCGACGTTACTTTAGCCGAGCTTTGGGCTGAACAAGGGCGCTTAGTATCCGAATGGAGAACCTTGAAAGAATCATTGGTACTTGCAAGAATGTCGGGAAAGGAACTAGTGATGGTTCTACCTTAAGACCTGAACATGATGGTACTGTTTGGGAGGTGGAGAGTGACGGGGAGATTGAGGAAGATAAGGGAGTTGATTTGGTTGAGTGTGACGATGAAGTTTCTACTAACGTTCACCCCTTTCTTAGTGTTGTTACTGATGTTTTGCAGGAATATAGGGACATGTTTCCCCAGGAGATGCCGAGTGGACTAGATTTGTTGAGGGGGATAGAACACCAAATTGAATATGTTCTGGGGTCATAAATTCCTAACAAACTCGCATATCGAAGCAATTCACATGATACTACGGAGTTGTAACGAAAAGTGGATGAGCTATTCACTAAGGGGCTAGTTCGAGAGAGTCTAAGTCCGTGTGCCGTACCCGTGATCTTGGTTCCAAAGAAAGGCGGCACCTTGAGGATGTGTGTTGATTGCCGAGCCATCAACAAGATAACAGTAAAGTATCGTCATCCTATCCCTAGGTTAGATGACATGCTAGATGAGTTATGTGGTTCAAGTGTGTTTTCTAAGATTGATGTTAGGTCCAGTTACCAACAAATCCGTATGAAACTGGGTAATGAGTGGAAAACTGCATTCAAGACCAAGTTTGGTCTATATGAATGGTTGGTGATGCCTTTTGGTCTCTCCAACATACCTAGTACGTTCATGCGATTAATGTAACATGTGCTTAAACCGTTTCTTAATAAGTTTGTAGTTGTCAACTTTAATGGTATCTTGATTTATAGTAGAAGTTTAGATGACCATGTTAATCACTTAAGGCAAGTGTTTGAAGTATTGAGAGCCGATAAGATATATGTTAATTATAAGAAGTGTGCCTTTTGTGTGGAGAGAGTATGTGGAGTGTGTTTTGAGTGTGAAAGAGCTAAGTCTAGGTCTAATAAACATGGTTTGTATATTCCCTTACCCGTTCCTACTTGTCCTTGGGTAGATGTTTCGATGCATTTTGTAATGGGGCTGCTGCGATCTCGAGGTGGTCGTGGTATCATCTATGTGGTTGTAGATAGATTTTCTAAGATGGCTCACTTCGTTCCCTGCAAAAAATTTGATGATGCACAACATGTGGCTTCCTTGTTCATTCTTAATGTGTTAAAGTTGCATGGTGTGCCTCGAACTATTGTTAGTGATAGGGATGCTATGTTTTTGAGTCACTTTTGGAAGTGTTTGTGGGGTGCTCTTGGCACCAAGTTGTTATTTTCTACATCACATTATCCACAGACATACGGTCAAACAGAGGTTCTTAATCGCACCTTGGGAGCTCTTCTCCGAGCTTTGACCAAAGGGAATTCCGGCGCCTGGGCTGACCGATTACCTATTATGGAGTTTGCATATAGTAGAACTGTTTATCGAATGGCTAGCATTACTCCATTTGAATGTGTTTATGGTTTTAATCCTTTGATAGCACTTGATCTTGTTCCTTTGCCGAGAGATGCAGTTATTAACGTTAATGGAGAAAACCGGGCAGCCGTGTTGCTCGAATTGCATACTAAGGTGAGGAAAACTTTGGATGATGCTAATAGAAAGGTAGTGGTCAAGAAGAATAAAGGAACGAAAAAGTTGGACATAAAGAGAGGTGACTGGGTTTGGATGCACTTCCGCAAGGAACGATTTCGAACCATAGAAGTTGGCTCCGCGAGGAGATGGACCATTTCAAGTGTTGCAAAAGATCAATAATAATGCTTATGTCCTAGACCTGCCTGATGATTATGCTGTTTCTAAGACATTCAATGTCACTGACTTGACTCCTTGTGTTGCTTTGAATGATGAAGATTGTTTGATTTCTAGGATGAAATCTTCTCTAGAAGGGGAGAATGATGCAGGTCAACCTAATCAAGCTACGTTCATGCCATCAATGTTGGATAAGACAAGAAAAGGCATTGGTTAGCCTTGGAGAAGAGCCAAGCGTTCAAGCATTCACAAATTTGGTTATGGACGAAAATAGAAGTTGAAGATGTACATTTGTGTTTATGTTGTATTATTGTGTAGTTATGGAAGACATTAATTCTTACTTGTTTGGTCCTGCGTGACTATTCTTTAAACTTAGCCAAATTGTGGCCTTTTTGTTAGTTGTTTGTTTCCTAGTTAACTTAGGACAAGGCTCATTCTATATAATATTAAAGATTTCATTATTTTCAGCACCTAACTTTGATATTCAATACAAAAATCGGCAGCAACTTTGCTCCATACTCGTGTGCTTTGAACTTGTCCACTTTTTGGTGTGATTCCAAATTGAACTCGTTCCTTTGTTTGATCGAACAGTTTGTAAGACTATCGTTGTCTTGAGTGTTGTTCGTATAGTATAGGTACTCTGTGACTTCATCAAGAAGGTAAGTAGACTAGTTCCTACTTATTTTCTTGATAGTTCATTGAGCGTCTTGCTTATTTTCTTGGAACGGGTTTGTTTTTACAATACCAATCCTTTTCTTCGTGCCTTAATATTTAGGTTCTTTCATTAGTTTCGTTTTTGATAAAAAAATATGAGAAGAAAAAGAAAAAGGTGACAAAAAAGAAAAGAAGAGAAAACCGAAAATTATTGTTGATTGAAGTCGTTGAAACATCTAGGGTTGAAATCCTGAAGTTTTGAATGTTAAAAAAATATTCTTGAAACCAAATATTGAAGTTCATGATCGTTTGAAACCGTACTTGAAAACCCTAGTTGGGAACTTGAAAGTACGCATTTAATCTTGAAGTTCGAGGACGCCAAATTATTGTTCTTGAAAGTAATCCACGTGAATCTTGATAAACTTGAAGTTCTTGGAAATAAATTTGCGTTCTTGAAGAGATGTGTGTTGTTCTTGAAGGGGATGTTGAATAATCAAACGTTCTTAGCAAGATTGCCTTGAATTCTTGAAGTTCTTGAACTTTAATTTGCTGTTTTTGAAAGAGTATTGTTGGAACGTGTATGAGAGGCCTAAAAACTTGAAGGGAGGCCGAAATTTGGAGAAGGAGGAGGATTAGGAAACCCTAATTCCAGTCCAAGAAGGAAACAACTCCCAATCCAAAAGGGAGAAGCTTCAAGGAGCTGAATTCTATTTGGACAAGGAGAAGAGGGGCGAAATTTAGTTGGGCAAGGAAAGGGGAGGAGAGAGAATTGATCTTCTCCAAACTAGAGTAGGAAAGCCTCTAAAATTTCCCTGATTCTTGTATTTCGAATTTTCTTCTTTGATTGCATTATTTCTAATTAGTAATTCTTCGGTAATTTCCTACTTAAGTAATTACTAAAATTTGACCTTGTAGGAACTCGTGCTAAAACTCAGAATTTTCACTTTCATAAATAATTCATGGGTTCTTGTGCTCACTTAAATAGTTGTCCGCCTATCATGTCACATAAATTTACTCACCCCAAAGAAATTATTGAACTGTGGACTTGAAAGGTCGCTAAGGAACTTGGTCAATTATAGGAAGCTAATTTGAGGACAAGTACGAAATCCTAGCCGAAATTTGAGTGAACCCGAGAGTCATTCAAAAGGTGAGAGAGAGTATTTTTAACTAACCTTAACACATTCTCTATTCTTGTTTCTTTTGCATGTATATGGCTACAAAAGGAGAAAAGGTTGTGACCGTCGTTACTTTAGCCGAGCTTTGGGCTGAAGTAAGGCGCTTAATATCTGAATGGGAGAACCTTGAAAGAACGGCTGGTACGTGGAAGAATGCCGGGAAAGGAACTAGGGATGGTTCTACCTTAAGACATGAACATGATGGTATTGTTTGTGAGGTGGAGAGTAACGAGGAGATTGAGGAAGATAAGGGAGCAGATTTGGTTGAGTGTGATTATGAAGTTTCTACTAACGTTCACCCCTTGCCTAGTTTTGTTACTGATGTTTTGCAGGAATATAGGGACATGTTTCCCGAGCAGATGCCGAGTGGACTACCTCCATTGAGGGGGATAGAACACCAAATTTACTTTGTTTCGGATCACAAATTCCTAACAAACCCGCATATCAAAGAAATCCAAAGGACACTATGGAGATGCAACGACAAGTGGATAAGCTATTGACTAAGAGGCTAGTTCGAGAGAGTCTAAGTCCGTGTGTCGTATCTGTGATCTTGGTTCCAAAGAAAGACGGCACCTGGAGGATGTGTGTCGATTGCCGAGCCGTCCACAAGATAATGGTAAAGTATCGTCATCCTATCCCTAGGTTAGATGAATTGCTCGATGAGGTATGTGGTTCAGGTGTATTTTCTAAGATTGATTTTAGGTCCGGATACCACCAAATCCGTATGAAGCCGGGTGATGAGTGGAAAACTGCATTCAAGACCAAGTTTGGTCTATATGAATGGTTGGTGATGCCTTTTGGTCTCTCCAACGCACCTAGTACGTTCATGCGATTAATGAATCATGTGCTTAAATCGTTTCTTAATATGTTTGTGGTTGCCTACTTTGATGATATCTTGATTTATAGTAGAAGTTTAGATGGCCATGTTAATCACTATAGGCAAGTGTTTGAATTATTGAGAGACGATATGCTACATGTTAATTATAAGAAGTGTGCCTTTTGTGTGGAGAGAGTATGTGGAGCGTGTTTTGAGTGTAAAAGAGCTAAGTACAGGTCTAATAATCGTGGTTTGTATACTCCCTTACCCGTTCTTACTAGTCCTTGGGTAGATGTTTCGATTGATTTTGTGAAGGGGCTGCTGCGATCTCGAGGTAGTCATGATTGCATCTATGTGGTTGTAGATAGATTTTCCAAGATGGCTCACTTCATTCCCTATAAAAAATGTGATGATGCACAACATGTGGCTTCTTTGTTCATTGCTAATGTGTTAAAGTTGCATGGTGTGCCTCGAACTATTGTTAGTGATAGGGATGCTAAGTTTTTGAGTCACTTTTGGAAGTGTTTGTGGGGTGCTCTTGGCACTAAATTGTTGTTTTCTAAATCACATCATCCACAGACTTACGGTCAAACAGAAGTGCTTAATCGCACCTTGGGAGCTCTTCTCCGAGCTTTGACCAAAGGGAAGTCTGGCGCTTGGGCTGACCTATTACCTATTATGGAGTTTGCATATAATGGAACTGTTCATTGAATGATTAGCATTTCTTCATTTGAACGTGTTTATGGTTTTAATCCTTTGATACCACTTGATCTTCTTCCTTTGCCGAGAGATGCAGTTTTTAGTATTGATGGAGAAAACCGGGCAGCCGTGTTGCTCGAATTGCATACTAAGGTGAGGAAAACTTTGGAGGATGCTTATGGAAAGGTAGCGGCCAGGAAGAATAAAGGAAGGAAAAAGTTGAACTTAAGGAGAGGTGACTGGGTTTGAGTGCACTTGTACAAGGAACAATTTTCGAAAAATAGAAGTTGGCTCCGCGAGGAGATGGACCATTTCAAGTGTTGCACAAGATCAATAATAATGCTTATGTCATAGATCTGCCTGATTATTATGCCGTTTCTAAGAAATTCAATGTCACTGACTTGACTCCTTGTGTTGCTTTGAATAATGAAGATTGTTCAATTTCAAGGACGAAATCTTCTCTAGAAGGGGAGAATGATGCAGGTCAACCTGATCAAGCTACGTTCGTGCCATCAATGTTGGATAAGACAAGAAAAGGCGTTGGTTAGTCTTGGAGAAGAGCCAAGCGTTCAAGCATTCACAAATTTTGTTATGGACAAAATTAGAAGTAGAAGATGTACATTTGTGTTTATGTTGTATTATTGTGTAATTGTGGAAGATATTAATTCTTACTTATTTGGTCCTGCGTGACTATTCTTTCAACTTAGCCAATTTGTGGCCTTTTTGTTAGTTGTTTGTTTCCTAGTTAACTTAGGACAAGGCTCAATATATATAAGCCTAAAGACTTCATTATTTTTAGTACCTAACTTTGGTTCAATACAAAAATTGGCAACAGCTTTGCTCTAAACTCGTGTGCTTTGAACTTGTCCAATTTTTTGTGTGATTCCAAATTGAATTCATTCCTTTGTTTGATCGAACAGTTTGCAAGACCATCGTTGTCTTAAGGGTTGTTCGTATAGTGTAGGCACTCCGTGACTTTATGAAGAAGGTAAGTAGACTAGTTCATACTTGTTGTTTTGATAGTTCATTGAGCGTCTTGCTTCTATCCGTTTATCTTATTTTTTATGTTTTATAATGCATCAGTTGGAATCAGAGCTTGGAACGGGTTTGTTTTTACAATCCCAATCATGTTCTTCGTTCCATAGTTTTTAGGTTATTTCATTAATTTTGTTTATGATTTAAAAAAAAAAGAAAAAGAAAAACGTGACAACAAAAGAAAAAAAGAAAAAACTAAAAATTATTGTTGATTGAAGTTGTTGAAACATCTAGGGTTGAAATCTTGAAGTTTTAATTTTTAAAAAAAACATTCTTAAAACCAAATCTTGAAGTTCTTGAACGTTTAAAGCCGCACTTGAAAACCCTAGTTGGGATCTTGCAAGTACATGTTTAATCTTGAAGTTCTTGGACGCCAAATTGTTGTTCTTGAAAGTAGTCCACGTGAATCTTGAGAATCTTGAAGTTCTTGGTAATAAATTTGAGTTCTTGAAGAGATTTGTGTTGTTCTTGAAGGGGATCTTGAATAATCAAACGTTTATAGCAAGATTGCCTGGATTCTTAAAGTTCTTGAACTTTAATTTGTTGTTCTTGAATGAGTATTGTTGGAACGTGTAAGAGAGGCCTAAAAACGTGAAGGGAGGCCGAAATTGGGAGATGGAGGAGGATTAGGAAACCCTAATTCTAGTCCAAGAAGGAAACAACTTCCAATCCAAAAGGGAAAAGTTTCAAGGAGTTGAATTCTATCTAAACAAGGAGAAGAGGGGCGAAATTGAGTTGGACAAGGAAAGGGGAGGAGAGAGAATTGATCTTCTCCAAACTAGAGTAGGAAAGCCTCTAAAATTTCCTTGATACTTGTATTTTCAATTTCCTTCTTTGATTGCATTATTTCTAATTAGTAATTCTTAGGTAATTTTCTACTTAAGTAATTACTAATTTGAGCTTGTAGGACCTTGTGCTAAAACTCAAAATTTCCACATTTGTAGATAATTCTTGGCTCCTTGTGCTCACTTAAACAACTGTGTGCCCTATCGAGTCACATAAATTCACTCACCCCGAAGAAACTATTGAACTTTTGAACTTGAAAGGTCGCTAAGGAACTTGATCAATTAGAGGAAGCCAATTAGAGGACAAGTACGAAATCCTACCCGAAATTTCAAGTGAAGCCGAGAGTCATTCAAAAAGTGAGAGAGAGTATTTTTAACTAACATTAACACATTCTCTAGTCTTGTTTCTTTTGCAGGTACATGGCTACAGAAGGAGAAAAGATTGTTATCGACGTTACCCGTGATCCTGGTTCCAAAGAAAGACGTCACCTGGAGGATGTGTGTTGATTGTCGAGCCGTCAACAATATAACGGTAAATTATCGTCATCCTATCCCTAGGTTAGATGACATGCTAGATGAGCTATGTGTTTCAAGTATGTTTTCTGAGATTGATCTTAGGTTCGGTTACCACCAAACTCGTATGAAACCCGGTGATGTGTGGAAAACTGCATTCAAGACCAAGTTTGGTCTATATGAGTGGTTGGTGATGTCTTTTGGTCTCTCCAACGCACCTAGTACGTTCATGCGATTAATGAATCATGTGCTTAAACCGTTTCTTAATAAGTTTGTGGTTGCCTGCTTTGATTATATCCTGATTTATAGTAGAAGTTGAGATGACCATGTTAATCACTTAAGGCAAGTGTTTGAAGTATTAAGAGACGATAAGCTATATGTTAAGTATAAGAATTGTGCCTTTTGTGTGGAGAGAGTATGTGGAGCGTGTTTTGAGTGTAAAAATGGTAAGTATAGGTCCAATAATCATGGTTTGTATACTCCCTTACCCGTTCTTACTAGTCCTTGGGTAGATGTTTCAATGGATTTTGTGATGGGGCTGCTGCGATCTCGAGGTGGTCATGGTAGCATCTATGTGGTTGTCGATAGATTTTCCAAGATGGCTCACTCCATTCCCTATAAAAAAATGTGATGATGCACGACATGTGGCTTCTTTGTTCATTGCTAATTTGTTAAAGTTGCATGGTGTGCCTCGAACTATTGTTAGTAATAGGGATGCTAAGTTTTTGAGTCACTTTTGGAAGTGTTTGTGGGGTTCTCTTGGCACAAAATTGTTGTTTTCTACATCACATCATTCACAGACTTACGGTCAAACTAAGGTTCTTAATCACACCTTGGGAGCTCTTCTCCGAGCTTTGACCAAAGGGAAGTCTGGCGCTTGGGTTGACCGATTACCTACTATGGAATTTGCATATAATAGAATTGTTCATCGAATGACTGGCATTACTCCATTTAAATGTGTTTATGGTTTTAATCCCTTGATACCACTTGATTTTGTTCCTTTGCCGAGAGATGCAGTTCTTAGCATTGATTGAGAAAACCCGGCAGCAGTGTTGCTCAAATTGCATACTAAGGTGAGGAAAACTTTGGAGGATGCTTATGGAAAGGTAGCGGTCAAGAAGTATAAAGGAAGGAAAAAGTTGAACTTAAGGAGAGGTGACTGGGTTTGGGTGCTATTTCGCAAGGATCGATTTTCGAACCATAGAAGTTGGCTCCGTGAGGAGATGGACCATTTCAATTGTTGCACAAGATCAATAATAATGCTTATGTTGTTTCTAAGTCATTCAGTGTCAGTAACTTGACACCTTGTGTTGCTTTGAATGATGAAGATTGTTTGATTTCAAGGACGAAATCTTCTCTAGAAGGGGTGAATGATGCAGGTCAACCTAATCAAGCTACGTTCATGCCATCAATGTTAGATAAGACAAGAAAAGGCGTTGGTTAGCCGTGGAGAAGAGCCAAGCGTTTAAGCATTCACAAATTTGGTTATGGACGGAATTCGAAGTAGAAGATGTACATTTGTGTTTATGTTGTATTATTATGTAGTTATGGAAGATATTAATTCTTACTTGTTTGGTCCTGTGTGACTATTCTTTCAACTTATAGCCAATTTGTGGCCTTTTTGTTAGTTTTTTATTTCCTAGTTAACTTAGGACAAAGCTTAATCTATATAAGCCTAAAGACTTCATTATTTTTTAGTACCTAACTTTGATTCAATAAAAAAATCGGCAGCAGCTTTGCTCCAAACTCGTGTTCTTTGAACTTGTCCAATTTTTGGTGTGATTCCAAATTGAACTCATTCTTTTGTTTGATCTAACAGTTTGCAAGACCATCGTTGTCTTGAGGGTTGTTCGTATAGTGTAGGTACTCCGTGACTTCATCAAGAAGATAAGTAGACTAGTTCCTACTTGTTGTCTTGATAGTTCATTGAGCGTCTTGCTTCTATCCTTTTATCTTGTTTTCTATGTTTTATATTGCATCATCAAAGGCTTGAGTGTATAACTCTTACCCTCTAGGTTGGCCGTATAAGTGTTGGCCTTGCCATCATGAACAACACACCTATCAAACTGCCAAGGCCTGCCCAATAGTAAATGGCACGCCTGTATAGGCACTACATTGCACAAGATTTCATCTTGATAAGCTCCCACCTTGAACTTAATAAGCGCCTACTTTACTACCTTCAACTCACCATACTCTCTTAACTACTCCAACCTATAGGGATGGGGATGTTTTATCGTAGATATGTCTAGTTGAGTCACCAACGTATGGCTCACTACATTAGTGCAACTACCTGAATCAATTATCAACGAGCACATCTTTCCCATCACCCTACATCTAGCATGAAACAAGTTCTCACGTTGCACATCTCCTTCCTCCTTTACATTCATAGTACTCAAGTTCCTACACACCACTAAGGACATATTCACTCCCTCATCTTCCAATACCTCTTCGTCACACTCAACCAAATTAGCTGATGCAGGCCAACCTGATCAAGCTATGTTCATGCCATTAATGTTGGATAAGACAAGACATGGCGTTGGTTAGCCTTGATTTAGGCGTTGGTGATTGGCCTTAGTGAGGCGTGTGATGTCGATGTTACACATTTGTGTTTATGTTGTATTATTGTATTGCCATGGAAGACATTGATTCTTACATGGGGGTCCTGCGTGGCCATTCTTTTTACTTAGGCAAATTGTGGCCTTTTTACTAGTTATTCTTTTCCTAGATGATTTAGGTTAACTAATTATTCTTTTCATAGTTGTTAGGTAAAGGCTCATTCTATATAAGCCTAAAGACTACATTATTTTCAGCACCTAACTTTGATATTCAATACAAAAATTGGCAGCAACTTTGCTCCAAATTCCTGTGCTTTGAACTTGTCCAATTTTTGGAGTGCTTCCAAATTGAACTCGTTCCTTTGTTTGATCAAATAGTTTGCAAGACCATCGTTGTCTCGAGGGTTGTTCGTATAGAATAGGTACTCCGTGACTTCACCAAGAAGGTAAGTAGACTAGTTCCTACTTGTTATTTTCATAGTTCATTGAGCGTCTTGCTTCTATCTTTTTATCTTGTTTTCCACATTTTTTATTGCATTAGTTGGTATCAGAGCTTGGAAAGTGTTTGTTCTGACAATCCCAATCCTGTTCTTGGTGCCTTAGTTTAGGTTCTTTCTTTAATTTCGCTTTTGATTAAAAAAAAGTGGCAAACAAGAAAAGAAGAGAAAAACCGAGAATTGTTGTTAATTGAAGTTGCTATCACATCTAGGAATTGAAATCTTGAAGTTGATTGTTAAAAAAACGTTCTTGAACCAAATCTTGAAGTTCTAAACTATTAATTTTACTAGTTCATAAGGGTGTTTACTTGAGTTCTAATGATGAAGTTTCTACTAACTTTCACCCCTTGCCTAGTGTTGTTGATGACATTTTGCAGGAGTATGTGGACATGTTTGCCCCACGAGGAGATGGTTCATTCCAAGTGTTACAGAAGATCAATAACAACGCCTATCTTGTAGACCTGCTTGGTGAGTATCGTGTTTCTAAGACATTAATGTTTCTGACTTAACTCCTTGTGTTGCAGGTAGTGCCGCTTTGAAAGATGAAGAAGATCCGATTTCGAGGACAAAATCTTCTCAAGAAGGGGAGAATGATGCAGGCCAACCTGATCAAGCTATGTTCATGCCATTAATGTTGGATAAGACAAGACATGGCGTTGGTTAGCCTTGATTTAGGCGTTGGTGATTGGCCTTAGTGAGGCGTGTGATGTCGATGTTACACATTTGTGTGTATGTTGTATTATTGTATTGCCATGGAAGACATTGATTCTTACATGGGGGTCCTGCGTGGCCATTCTTTTTACTTAGGCAAATTGTGGCCTTTTTACTAGTTATTCTTTTCCTAGATGATTTAGGTTAACTAATTATTCTTTTCATAGTTGTTAGGTAAAGGCTCATTCTATATAAGCCTAAACATTACATTATTTTCAGTGTCTAATTTTGATATTCAATACAAAAATCGGCAGCAACTTTGCTCCAAACTCGTGTACTTTGAACTTGTCCAATTTTTGGTGTTATTCCAAATTGAACTCTTTCCTTTGTTTAATCGAACAGTTTGCAAGAACATCTTTGTCTTGAGGGTTGTTCGCGTAGCATAGGTACTCCGTGACTTCATCAAGAAGGTAAATAGACTAGGTCCTACGTTTTGTCTTTATAGTTCATTGAGCGTCTTGCTTCTATCCTTTTATCTTGTTTTCCGCATTTTTTTATTGAATCATCAGCCCCCTTATCTTCCTCAATCTCTTCATCATTCTCTACCTCACAGACAGTACAATCATCAAGAATTAGCATGGTCCTTCGTGTATGACAATCCTTAGCGAAATGCCCATAGCCTTTACATTTATGACATTGAAAGGAAGATGCACTAAGAGGATTGAGTTGAGTTTTAGAGTTACCTCCGGACCCCTTAGTGTAAATTTTTGGTGACACTCTCTCGGTTGGCTTCATAAGCTCACGGCTTGGGATTGCTCCCCCAGTGTTCGGTGTCCTCCACTCTTTGTTTTGACGTATGGGAGTGGAATCGTAGCCTCCTCTATAGCGAGCTGCCTTGTCTTCATTAATCATCTTTTCAGCTTTAATGGCATCTAGGAACACATCATGAAGAGCAAAAAATGCATGTAGCCTCAACTGATTGGAGACATCATGATGCAACCCATTCTTGAACCGTATGATAGCCTCATCCTCTTCTTCTTCTTCCATGTCAAGTGATAGGCGGATCTTCTCAAAGTCATCATAGTATTCTTCCACGGACTTCAACCCTTGATTCAAATCATATAACCTTCGTAATTGCTCTTGTTTGTGCCTTGGATTGACATACTTACGGGTCATTATTTGCTTCAATTCCCCCCATGTTATGCGTGCAGGCTGGTTATGTCTAGCTCGGGATCTTTTCTCAGCCTCCCACAAAGTGGAAGCATAGGACTCAAAAGCAGCAACGGCATATGCAGCCTTGTTTTCCTCCGTCATATCATTAATTTCAAATATCCACTCAACTTGACTTCTCCACTCTAAAAATCAGTCAGGATCACTAGTTCCTTTGAATGCAGGGATAATAACCTTGACACTGTTCAAGCCATTATCACGGCCATTTTCTCGGCCACCACGGATTGGTTGGAAGCCCTCATAATATTCAGCATATTCATCAAACTCGGGCTCTAAATTCCTTCCACCAAAACCTCTAAGTCTCCCTCTTGGACCACGGTCAAAACCATGTCTTCCCATGTATTCTCGACCCCCATTCGGTTGCCTTAACCACAGGTCCCACTGCCCTAGATCGTCATCATAAAACTCCTGAAACTCAGGTTGATCATCCTCACGGGCTGCCATCATTTCCATGATAGGGTCTATGTTTCTCCGGGCTGGCATTAATGGTGGTATAATACCCCGGGGAATTCCCAAGGTCCTTATATTTTTAGCACCTCTTTCCCTCAACTCGTTTTGGTGAGCCACTTATGCAAACTGGTCGGGTCTGATGGTGGAACCATCACTAGTTTCTTCTCCGTCATGTTTCTGATTACTAGCGGATTTTTCAAAATTCTCCATTCGGGCGCTAATTGTCGTTACTTCAGCTAAGAGCTCGGCTAAAGTAATGTCAGTTACAACCTTGTCTCCTTCCGTAGCCATGTACCTGCAAAAGAAACAAGACTAGATAATGTGTTAAGGTTAGGAAAATTCCTCTCACTTTTCGATGACTCTCGGGTTCACTCTATATTTCGTGTAGGATCTTTCAAACTTGTCCTCAAAATGGCTTCCTCTAATTGATCAAGTTCCTCAACGACCTTTCATGTTCACAAGTTCACTAGTTCTCTTCGGGGTGAGTGAATTTAAGTGACTCTATAGGCGGACAACTTTTTATAGTAAGCACAAGAAGCCAAGAATTAACTATGAAAGTGGAAATTCTTAGTTTTAGTTGGAGATCTTACAAGCTCAAAACTAGTAATTAACTTTAGTAGAAAATTACCTAAGAATTATTAATTAGAAGTAGTGTAATCAAAGAAGTAAGGAAATTCAAGAAATAAGGAAATTTTAGAGACTTTCCCACTCTAGTTTGGAGAGGACCAATTCTCTCTCCTTCCCTCTTAACTTTCGGCCCTCTCTCCTTGTCCAAATGAAAATCGCCCCTCTTCTCCTTGTCCCAATAGAAAACAATTCCTTGAAACTTCTCCCTTTTGGATTGGGAGTTGTTTCCCTCTTGTACTAGGTTTAGGATTTCTTATTTCTTCTCCTTCTCCTAGCCTCTTACACGTTTTTAACAAGAAATTCAAGAACAACAAGTTGATGTTCAAGTACTTCAAGAATTCATTCCAACTTGTTAAGAATGGTCGAATCTTCAAGAACCCCTTCAAGATTAACGTGAATTACTTTAAGAACTACAAATTGGCGTCTAAGAACATCAAGAATCCAAGATTAACGTGTACTAGCTTCAAGATTTCAACTAGGGTTTTCAAGAAAGATTTTTAAACAATCAAGAACTTCAGGATTGGTTTCAAGAACGGTTATTAACAATCAAGACTTCAAGATTTTAACCCTGGATGTTTTAGCAACATCAATCAACAACAATTCTCGGTTTTTCTCTTCTTTTCTTTTTCTGTCACGTTTTTTTTTGTTTTTTTATTTTTTATTCAAAAACAAAATTAAAGAAAGAACCTAAAACAAAGGAACGAAGAACAGGATTGGGATTGTAAGAACAAACCCTTTCCAAGCTCTGATACCAACTGATGCAATAAGGAATTCAAAAACAAGAAAACAAGGATAAAAGCAAGACGCTCAATGATCTATCAAGACAACAAGTAGGAACTAGTTTACTTACCTTATTGATGAAGTCAATGAGAACCTATACTATACAAACAACCCTCAAGACAATGATAGAGTTGCAAATTGTTTGATCAAGCAAAGGAACAAGTTCAATTTTGAATCACATCAAAAATTTGACAAGTTCAAAGCGCACGAGTTTGGAGCAATGTTGCTGCTAATTTTTGTATTGAATATCAAAGTTAGGTTCTAAAAAAATGAATTCTTTAGGCTAATATAGAATGAGCCTTGTCCTAAGTTAACTAGGAAACAAACAACTAACAAAAAGGCCACAATTGGCTAAGTTTAAACAAAAGTCATGCAGGACCAAACAAGTAAGAATTAATGTCTTCCAGAGCAACACAATAATACAACATAAATACAAATGTACATCTTCAACTTCTAATTTCGTCCACAGCCAAATTTGTGAATGCTTCAACGCTTGGCTGTTCTCCAAGTCTAACCAACACCTTTTCTTGCCTTATCCAACATTGATGGCATGAACGTAGCTTGATCAGGTTGGCCTGCATCATTCTCCCCTTCTTGAGAAGATTTCGTCCTAGAAATCGAACAATCTTCATCTTTTAAAACGGCACTACCTGGCAGGTCTATAACATAGGCGTTGTTATTAATCTTCTGCAACACTTGGAATGAACCATCTCCTCGCGGCATGTTCACATATTCCTGTAAAACATCATCAACAATACTAGGCAAGGGGTGAACGTTAGTAGAAACTTCATCATTAGAACTCAAGTAAACACCCTTATGAACTAGACAAACACCCTAAGCTCTAGCTGTCTCTTTTAGCTCTCGCATGCGCTTGTAATCATCACTATCTTGTTTAGGTGTCAAGGGCTTAAGTACATAACTCTTTTCCTCCAGCTTGGCCGTATAAGTGTTGGCCTTTCCATCATGATCAACACACCTATCAAACTGCCAAGGCCTGCCCAACAGTAAATATCATGCTTGCATAGGCACTGCATTGCACAAGATTTCATGTTGATAAACTCCCACCTTGAACTTAATAAGTGCCTGCTTTATCACCTTCAACTCACCGTACTAGCTTAACCACTCCAACCTACAGGGATGGGGATGTTTTATCATAGATATGTCTAGTTGAGTCACCAACGTGTGGCTCACTATATTAGTGCAACTACCTGAATCAATTATCATCGAGCACATCTTTTCCTTCACCCTACATCTAGCATGAAACAAGTTCTCACGCTGCACATCTCCTTCCTCATGTACGCTCATAGTGCTCCAGTTCCTATGTACCACTAAGAACATATTCACACCCTCATCTTCTAACTCTTCTTCGCCGCACTCAACTAAATCAGCTCCCTTATCTTCCTCAATCTCCTCGTCACTCTCCACATCACAAACATTACCATCATGTTGAGGTCTTAAGGTAGAACTATCATTAGTTCCTTCCCCCGCACTCTTCCAAGTACTAGCCGTTCTTTTAAGGTTCTCCATTCGGATGCTAAGTGCCCTTACTTCAGCCCAAAGCTTGGCTAAAGTAATGTTTGTCACAACCTTTTCTCCTTCCGTAGCCATGTACCTGGAAAAAAAAAAGCAAGACTATTTTATGTGTTAAGGTTAGTTAAATACTCTCTCTCACTTTTGAATGACTCTCGGGTTCACTCAAATTTGGGGTAGGATTTGGCACTTGTCTTCAAATTGGCTTCCTCTAATTGATAAAGTTCCTTAGAGACCTTTCAAGTTCACAAGTTCAATAGTTTCTTTGGGGTGAGTGAGTTTATGTGATCCGATAGGCGGACAACTTTTTAAGTGAGCGCAAAAAACCAAGAATTATCTATGAAAGTGAAAGTTCTGAGTTTAGCACGAGGTCCTACAAGCTCAAAGATTAGTAAATACTTAAGTAGGAAATTACCTAAGAATTACTAATTATAATTAATGTAATCAAGAAAGAATTTCGAAATAGAAGAGACAAGGAAATTTTATAAGATTTCCCACTTTAGTTTGGAGAAGACCAATCCTCTCTCTTTAGCCCTTAGGATTTTTGCCCCCCCCCCCCCCCCCC